>CAAKHC010008746.1:0-14780 GCA_901007825.1 Macroramphosus scolopax | reverse complement strand
ACTGTTCCTGAAATATTCCCAGATGTCTGCAACTCGACTCCCACTCATTTCCACCAGAGATTACACATCCCTGTGTGTGTGTGTGTGTGTGTGTGTGTGTTTAGTGTTTAGGAGTCTGCATGGGTGTTTTTCTCTATGAGCAATATTGCGATTGGGGATGGAGGGCAGGGATGGAGGGCAGGGACTCCACCTGCTGCCACCTGTTCATCTGCTCTGCCTTATAAAAGCTGCTCCCTCACTGTCTCCGGGGTCACAGACACCTTGGACTCTTCAGGCTCGGAACTATCTGGAGTTACAAATATCTGACTCTGACCACAAAGCTTGCTAGTCAGACAGGCTGTAACATAGAAGAGATCTCTGACAAATCCTGAGGCTGGAACTGGAAAATCTGTTGACTGACATTTGAGTCTTTCTGATCTGAGGACATTCACCGGTTTAATTCTTCAACCAAGAATCATGAAGTCTTGTAACTCCAGCTGCACTGACTCGGGATCCGAGTCCTCAGAGCTGGACTCCAAGAGCCCAGAGAAATACGAGAGTTCCACGAGGCGAAGGATGGCCGCAAATGCCAGAGAGAGGAAGAGGATGCAGGGTTTGAACACTGCCTTTGATCGCTTACGCAAAGTGGTCCCCCAGTGGGGCCAGGACAAACAACTGTCCAAGTATGAAACCCTTCAGATGGCTCTCAGCTACATCATGGCCCTCAATCGGATTCTGACAGACGCCAGGAGGCACAACACTCCACACAGGCAGTGGCTGGACCTGCAGTTTGACTGTGTGCAGCCTGACAGCTACCCGGACCTCATGAGGTACGACTCTCCGACTGGACAAGAGTACACCCACTCCTCGTTCTCGTACCAGTTCGATGGCCATCAGGTCCACGCATGAAATACTGCAGTTTGATAGATTATCAGTCATGTTGTAAGTGGCAATGTGAAAATTGTTCCTCCAGTCTAGGAGACAGTAAATACATTTGTATTGCATTATTTTCTTTTCGTTACATGTACCTACTCTTTGTTTGACAATCAGAAAGGCTTCTTTCTTAAGTCTTTTATTTATTTTTGTGAGGATGTTGTTTAAAGTGTAGTATTGAGAGACGAGTGGCGTCGCTGCAATGAACACCAGATTGTACTGAAGTCTCAGACAACAGTGTGTTTGTAGCAGTTATTTTTGATATGGCCCTAAAATGTTGTGCAATTTTCAATGAATTCTGAGAAAATCATTGTTGTTTTTAGTCGCCAGGGGTCGATGTGTAACTATTTTGTCAGAGAACACATTTGTGGAGTGGAAAAATTGACCAACAAGATGTTATTTTTTTACATGCAGACCTCTATTTTGTTGAATTACAGTTTTTGATTGCAAATAAAAAATATTTTGTATGAAAAACATCTCTGCATATTCTTCATTGTCTTCCCTGTTTAATACAAGTTAATTATCATGTTATATTAAATGGATTATTCCACTAGTTTTACCTACAACTACAGCGAATATGTAAGTTTTGTCTTTATCACCAAACAATATACTGTAAGTATAAAGTACATATATTCTTGAATATATATAGATGTTTTTGCATCCTCCTAGGATTCATAATTGCAAAATGTAACCTGAACATAATTAAAAGTGTAGATTTTTAAAAGTTTACAGAGAGAGTCATTATTATTATCATACACATTTTATTTTAATTCCACTGAATATCTCCATAATAAGAAATCACAGGATTCTTTTCCCTCGTAAGCTCACTTGTTTCCTTCATGTGGTATTAAAAGAGGTTTACGCAGGAGAAGTCATTTTCAAAGCATATTCTTTGTTGTGGGTGTCAAACCGGCGGTGGAAGTGATGGCAGGTCCTGTTGGCTCTCCTGCCTCGCTCTTCATCCTGGTGTGTAAATCCTCCTTTTGTACGGAGCTCCTGTGCACTGAGATAAGACTCTATTACGTCAGTGGAGGCAAACGTATAAATACTTACAATTCAAATAAAGTACACTATTTTAGCTATTCTTTGTTTCCAAATGATTTCTCTGTAGGAAGCACCTCTTGCAGCTTCATATGAATTATATAACGGATTCTATGCAACTAACACATCGTCTACTGTACAGTGACGAAGAGCTGCACAAGGAGCCTGAAACAGCCACACAGCTACAGATTTAAATGGCAATCATTAGCTATTGTAAAAGTGATTGTTACAGATTTGAAAAGTTTGAATGGTGGCACAAGCCACCGCAGATTAATGAAGCCTGCGAGCAAGATCCTGCGCTGGCTTCAGCCGGGGAGCAAAAATTAAACTCCATTGTGTGGTAATGGGCGTGAGTAATCGCTTAGTTCAGAGCCGCTGAAGCATGAGCGTCCAGCTCTGGACCCAAACACTAAGTAGAAGAGAGAGTATACGACATCTACAGCAGTGCTTTAACTGTACTGAACAACTGCTCTGCACTTCTTAATGCTATTTGATTCGATTCGGGTGTGACATTTGGAATTATGAGCTGTTTTGACATCATGTCCAGATATGTGGATTCATGTCTCCAACTGTGTATGTGGATATTAAATACAAAGTCTTGAAAACAAAGTTTATATACGGCTCAAGGCTGCAAAAGTGCATGTGTGTAAGATGCAGCGAGCAGCGTGTTGGGTTGGCAGATGAGCCTCGACCGATGGATGAGGTGCCAAACACTGATGCAGATGGTCCTAATGACTCATATGCTACAGTGAGTGTTTGCATATCTAATAAACGCTTTCTGACAGTTTGCATGTCAAAAATGAATAGATGGTAGAGTCAAAAGTGCACAATGGTAATTAAGCAGAGGCCGTCAGTGACACTGCAACTACCCTCTTCATTAATTCAGTCGCAAGCGGGGAACAGTTGGCGACAGAAAATCACAATTGACATGCAACTAATTGATTTCCTCAACAGAGGCACATTATCGCATGAGCTGTTAATCAATGGTGACGACAATGTGCTCAGTGTGACAGTAATTGAGAGGGCCAAACAGATTAAAATGTCTTTCAGTTGCATAATTATATAACCTGCCGATATGGCCGGTTGTTCTCTCTTATTACATTTCTAAAAAAAATCAATAGGTGGTCAACGATAATATTTCTGAATGAACTCCTTAAAATGTATTGTTTTATGGTGAATCATATGATATCATTATTGATATCATTATATATCCAATATACCAATTGGATAATTTTTAATTTACATTTTTACCCAAAAAACACATACAAATGTGGATATTGATAATTCTATTGTGGTAATACATTTTCTAATTTACATTATCAATTTAATACAGTCCGCTACACTCTTCCATACACCAGGCTGTCACCTCAGTGTGTTTCATCGTCATCTAAATCAAATCACCACAAAGGCTCCAGCAGAGGACCAGCAGCTCCTCCCTCAAGAAAAGCTTATGTCATCCACTCTTTATAACCATCTCATCAGCAGGTGTTCAAAAGCTGCCAACACTGCTCAGCTTCACTTTCCTCCCTGATTCTGCACACCAGCAGTCCACACAGAGAAACACCGGCTGCATCATGAAGTGCCTCAACAACCGGGCCGACAGCCACCTGACCGGCCAGGTGGAGTTAGACAGCATGGGCAACGGGGGCTGGGTGAACCAGGGGTATTGTGGCTCCCCTCCGCCTTTGCCCAGAGCCGTCAGCACCATCTACAACCCGCAGCCTCTCTTCCAGGGCTCCGTGGACAGCATGTACAAACTGGACACCCCGAGCCAGATCCCGGAGGAACCCCAGTCCTCCGAGCAAAACCTTGTGAAGAAGCGCAGAGGCTGCTGCTCTTTTATCAAAGGTAGGAACCCAGTCTGAGTTTACAAAGACTCGTCTGCTTGAATACCAACTGTACAACTAGTTTTAGAGAGTTTGGATTACATCGTACAAAGATCTGAGATGCTTCAGTCCTATTAAACAAACTGACATCAAAGGACCACGAGTCACCTTTTCTTCTTCCCAGGATAAAGTTTACATGATTGCATGAATATTTTCATATAGTTTATAGTTCATGAATATTTCTGCAGGCTTGTGGGGTACGACCTTGACTGAAAACACCTCCGACGACAGAGAGCTGTTTGTCCGGACCACGCTACGAGAGTTACTGGTCTACCTGGTGTTCCTGGTGGATATATGTCTCTGTGAGTATCAGAATCTTATTAGTAAACATGTTTGGTGCTGATAATCTAACAGTATTTAGAAGTAATTCTTACCACCTCTCTTTGCAGGAAACTTCATTTACATTCAGTAAATAATTAGTTTAATTTCTTTTGAATATGATAAATACTGGTCTGCCAACTGTTGCTGTTTATCTGCCATCAATAGCTTCCCCCTGCTATAAAGCTCACCACAGTGACCTCCCCTCCCCTCAGACTGAAAGACAATGTCAAGCTGAGCTTTAGGAGTGAAAGGGACATGAGTACTCCTCTCTTGCCTTTTAGAGATAAGAGCATTGGTCCATTGTTGCTTTGTCAGGGATACATTTACATTGTTTGATGAGGCTATTTGCGTCAGGCCAGTGCGCTCTCTCTTCAAACAAATTACAGCCTCTAATCTGGATCCGTTTGACTGCCGTGACATCAACACAGCGAAACAAAAAGTCTTCAATGAGGCCTCGCTTGTCTGCGTCGGAGCTGTCTTATCTTGGCCGCTGAATGGAGCAACGTTCAGAGCCGAGCCTGAGCAAAGCCAGATAGGAAGCGATGATCGGGCACTAACAATGTGACCATGTTGTCTTTCAGTGACATACGGCATGACCAGTTCAAGCACCTACTATTACACTAAAGCCATGACGGACCTGTTTGTGAATACAGCCGGTGAAAATGCGGTTAAGTTTCAGTCCATCAGCACCATGGCCGATTTCTGGACTGTGAGTTCTCCAGCTGTTCCACGTTAACCACAGTGCAATTCAAAAAGGGGGATAAACCATTAACTGTGTGCAATTAAAACAACATCCACCCTATTTCCATACGTCCAGTTTGCCCAGGAGCCATTACTGGATGGCCTCTACTGGACGAGATGGTACAACAACAGGTCGCTGGACAGCGGAGGCCAGTCCTTCATTTACTATGAGAACATGCTGCTGGGGGTCCCCAGGATGAGGCAGATCAAGATCAGAAACAACTCCTGCAAGGTCCACAACGACTTCCAGGATGAGATCACAGGATGCTTCGACGTCTACAATGAGAAGAAGGAGGACGATCTGAGCTTCGGTTTGATCAACGGCACCGCGTAAGCTGCTCGGTGTCGTCACTGCAGTTTCACCTTCTCTGATGTAAAAGCTGCAGAAAGAGCATTAAGATGTCTTTTGTGAATCTTTCCTGTGCAGCTGGACCTACCACAAGGAGAAGGAGATCAAGGGCTCCGCTCACTGGGGATTGCTGACCACCTACAGTGGAGCGGGTTACTACCAGGACCTGAGTCGAACAAAGGAGGAGAGCTCCATCATACTGAAGGAGCTGGTGGACAATCTTTGGCTTGACCGAGGAACCAGAGCGGTCTTCATCGACTTTTCCACTTACAACGCAAACATCAACATGTTCTGTGTCATCAGGTAAAGAGAATAACCGCATTCAATCAGTTGGTATCCATATTTGTGTTTGACGCTCTAACCACTTCTTGCAGGTTGTTGGTTGAATTCCCGGCAACCGGTGGAGCGATCCCGTCCTACCAGATACGAACAGTCAAACTGATTCGCTACATCACCAACTGGGACTACTTTATCCTCGGCTGTGAGATGGTCTTCTGTGTATTCATCCTCTATTATGTTGTTGAGGAGATTCTCGAGCTGCGAATACACAAGTTCTCCTACTTTAAGAGCATCTGGAACGTACTTGACATTGTGGTCATAATGGTAAGAAAATGTGTATTTTAATTAATTCGATGTTCGCTGTTCTCTGATTTCGCTCGGCCTCAAAGAAGTAACACTCCTCCACTCCTCTCTCTTCCAGCTCGCCATTGTCGCCATAATATTCAATATCTTCCGTACTGTCAAAGTTGACAACTTGCTTGGAAAACTGCTGGAACAACCAGAAATCTATGCTGATTTTGAATTTCTTGCATTCTGGCAAACGCAATACAACAACATGAACGCCATGAACTTGTTCTTTGCCTGGATCAAGGTAGAGTTCTGAAATATCTCACTCCAGAACATCATCCAGCCTTGGTGTCCTCCCCACAAACTGTTTTTTATCTTGTCCCTCCAGGTTTTCAAGTACATCAGTTTTAACAAGACTATGACTCAGCTGTCCTCCACACTGGGTCGATGTGCTAAAGATATCTTAGGATTCGCTATCATGTTCTTCATCGTGTTCTTCGCCTACGCTCAGCTTGGATATTTGCTCTTTGGGATGGAGGTTGAATCCTTCAGCACCTTCGTCAAGTGCATGTAAGAGGTGACCTAAACAACAGCAAACATCTATATAGGAGTATATGCATTGACTAATCAATGTTTTTTTCGTCCTGCAGCTTCACACAGTTCAGGATCATTCTCGGGGACTTTGACTATGACGCCATCGACCGCGCGAACAGAGTTCTCGGGCCGATCTATTTCGTCACCTACGTGTTCTTTGTATTCTTTGTCCTGCTGGTAAGTCGTCCTGCTGCGCAAGTCAATTGGTTATGAAAGGATAAAGATAAACATTCTCCTTATCTTCTCACGCTCTTTAGAACATGTTCCTGGCCATCATAAACGACACATATTCTGAGGTTAAAGAGGAGCTCTCGTCTCAAAAAGACGAGCTGCAGATCACTGACATCATCAAACAGGTGACAGAAATCACTCTGCTGTAAGAACACACGTTGTCTAACATATTAATAATATCTCACACGTGTTGAATGATCTTCTAATTCAGAGCTATATGAAGACGTTCATGAAGTTGAAACTTAAAAACGAGAAAATATCAGATGTTCAGAAGGCGCTGCGGTCCGGATCCGGTGAAATAGAGTTCAAGGACTTTAGAGAAACTCTGAAAGAGTAAGTGACGTCTTCTTGCTGTGTCAAGTTACTCCAACAACAGCCATATAACATAAGTCTTACCACTCTAATGACCTCGCAGGATGGGACACGCGGATCATGAGATTTCCGCAGCTTTCTCGCGCTACGACCGTGACAGGAACCAAATTCTAGATGAAGACGAACAAGAGCGGATGAAAACAGAGCTGGAGGAGAAGAGGGTTTGTCCAGTTGTCTACATGCTTTGATGTGATTCACAGGAACGCCTGTTTTTCTGAATAAAACGTATCTATAAATTGGAATTCCAACAATGTGTTCTTGATTTCTAATCTTTCTCAGGATGCTCTTTGTGCTGAACTCAACAATCTTGGAATGAACTATGAGAAAGATTATCCGGCAAACCCTCCTGTGAAATCCAGTGACCAGAAGAACCGCTCTGGTCCGACCTCTGTGGATCGTGAACAGTTTTTAAGGTCAAATGTCTTGGAAGTATCTATGTTATTCCTTTAATCAGAGCAACGGCTCTCACGCTCAGCAGAATCTGAATGACTCTTCTCTCTCTACGACAGACTGGCCAGGCAGGTTCTCCAGCTGGAAAGCTCCGTGTCTGGAATAACCTCCAGGATCGACTTGATTATGGAGAAACTGGGGTTACAAGATGAAACTGGAGGGAACAGAACAGCTGGGAAGAGATCCGTGGCCAATCATGATGTGAGTATGAAAGGATCCAGATTAAATCAAAATATCAGCAGCTGCAGACATCAAATGCTTTGTATTATAATGGGAGGCCACAGATTAAAGGACTTCACCCTCGATGACAGATATTGTTTCAGTGCACCAACAGTACATTGAACCAGTATGACAATAACATGATGCCCACAAAAGATCTGGATTACATCAGAGAAGCGTTTGTACCATAAGTATATATGTTATATATACCCCTTTGTAATACCCTCTCTGCAGGCTGAGGACACCGCCTCAGATGGGAGTGTCCTGGTCTGCGTGGACAGAGGGACAAAGGTGGAGCTTTCATCAGGGAGACAAGCCATTCGCACCAGCTCCACATTCGACTGTCATATGTGATCAAACCCTGGGAAACAGAGTCAGGGGGAGTGTGGAACTTCCTTCCGTGTTCAAATAAGTTTCTGGCGGTCAGATCAAGAAAAACAGTGATTTAAACAAAAGTCAACGCTTCAGTCAGTTCACAGATTTATGGACATTCTGTATAAACATGTTTTTGATTTTGCCTTCTAGACACCTGCACGAGAGCTACGATAAACTGTTCAAACTTTAACCTCAGATATATATAAACTATGTTGTAGATGTGACCTGAACCTTAATCTACATGAGTGATGTGAAATATAAATGTATTTAAACTGTGGATTTGGAAAGTTGTTCAATATAATTCATTATTAGTTACATCTGGCTCCATCAATGTTTTGCATCAGTTGTTAAATGCTAATGATTTTTAATAACATTTTCTCAAACGTAATCTTGTTTGCAGTTTGGTCGTGTCTCAGTATACATGTTTATATGCAATAACAGTTCAGTAATTATTCAGCATCCCTTTCCGTCAACAGAGCTGCTAACGCTGAATGTAACAGAGCAAACTCGTGAAGAAATAGCGTGCATAGAAACTACATTCGGTCCTATGTATTTATATTTATATTGTAGAGCTCTGCAGAACATCGGTTCAAAAACAAAACATTTGCCATGTATGGTAGAGCTGCTGAGAAGACATCCTAAATAATAATGATTCTTTTGTGTCAGAACGTGTGTGCAAGTCAGTCAACACAAATTATTTGTGTCTAATAAACATACTAACCAGGTTCAAAAGTTTCTTTATTTTAAGTGACTTACTGAGTTTTTTATTAAACACCACCACTGCTGTTCAACTTATATGCATTATGGTCATTAAAGCAAATTGGCATTACATTCAATATTTTAAGTAACAAATATATTACGTTACAAGCGTGCAGTTCAAGCTAAAACATCACCTGCGTCCTGCTACTTCCAGAAAATGTCAAAACCTACAGCGGAAGAGAACTTAAGATTTATGATGTAACAGCTGTAAATACGAGTTTGAATTTCCTCACATCGATTAAGGCTTATTCATAAATTATCTTGATGAAATTTACTAATGGCATTTTAATTTCAGGACATCCTACCTACGGTATGTACAGTACATCAGCTCTTGAGTTGCATGAAGTTTTACATTAACACGACCCTGTTTGGTGACTCTCCCACCACTAAACAAGCCAAACAAAATCACGTTATCGTCATCAAGTTCGCTGGCTGGGACACTTTGGACAAGAAGGTACATTTCACAAGTCGTGTAATTCACTGTACGAAATGGCACATAAATTAAATCCAAACGGCAGGATGTCTTTGAGAATCCCTCTTCACACAATTTACCTGTGATTTATGTATCATTCCTTTGGAATATATGGAAAGACTTCTGTAAATGTTTTTATAATTCAGAGTGTGATGAGGGGGAGAAGCAGCAACTGCTGCCCTGACAAATTAATGACATTTAGTAAATATTCCACTTACAAAAGAATTAACATGAAATAATGCACATCATTTCAAAGGAAGTCTTCAACATTTCATAATTTGTCTTTATAAACTTTGGTGAATTAAAAGTGACGCACTAAAATTAAAGGCTGGTTCTGCTGTGAAATTAAATCTAAAGTCCTTTTCAAAGCCAACGAGACTATACATGAACTGAGATTAATGAGAGGAAGGCAGAAGGAAAGAAATTGATAGGATTAAATATTCCTCTAGGAAACCAGCCTAGATTCAGCATATAGATTATCACTTAGGTTTACAAAGTTTGGAGGTTATTGAGATGTTTTGTTTTCCATCAACAGTGAGCATGTCCTGTAGCATTTGCTTTGCCATGAGACAGGATTATAAATTGGTTCAATCTAAGCTACGTCAAGGTCAACTAAAAAATCCATCAAACGTCTACTAAGAACATGCTGATCACTCCAATACAAAAGTTACAGCTGTAAAGGTGACATTTTCTTTGTACATAAAATTGACTCTCTATATATTTGCCATCTACTGAGCGTTTTAAAGCCACAGCTGTTGATTCAAATAACAAGTTTATTTCTGTATACTGGAAAGGTAAACTACTATTTCAGGGCCTCTATTCACAAAGCTTTTTGCATTAATACATACAAATTAGACTGAATTTACAGCCGTTGACTGAAGCTCAGACAAAACCAACTACTAGAACTCAGTGTGGCTCAGTGCATTATGTAGCCATGACCTGCCAGACACTCTTGAGCTGTACAACACTGTTGTCTCTCTGTGCTATATTAAAAACAGTCACACATTACAAAAATTAACTTAAATCAGTACATCAAGACTCAAGGGGAGTTTTGTCATCCATTATAGAAAATGATAGAAAAAGCCCAAGTATGAAACATTCTGACAAGTCTGTAACAAACAAGTTCTCATTGAAAATATTGAAGTATATTATGAACAGTTTGGCGAACAGAGGGCGTATATTGCTATCGCTGGAAAATTCAATATTGATGCTATACGTTTTGAGGTTTCAAAAGTTGAGTCGAAATCTTGAATCTAATCGGGGGCAGTTTGTTTTAATCGACAACACTTGTTTCTGAGGGATTTAGCCGACTGTTCATCTTACTGAATGTGTGACGAGAGGAACAGCTGTAAATGCTCTGATCTGAATCAAAAGTTGATCATGTGGAGCGTTTCCCCCCCCGGCGCAATTTCTTCTCAAGCAGAAAAATCTAAGAGAATAAAAATGCAACGAAACAAACCACGTGTTCACTTTACTTATTGGTTGGATTTGTCTCGGTAGAGCGCAAAAAAATAAACGCAGGAAGACGGTATTGTGTATTGGACTAGCTAATCTTTTTTTACCTCTGCCGAAAGGGTCATCCAATCCAAATCATCGTATTGCCTAAAGACTATTCGGGATGAAAAATTGTTTTGTGGGAGTGGGATGGGACAGAGTGAAAAACCCCTCCAGCGTCACCCTCTAGTTAGCATATGTCCAAAAAAATTGCAGCAAGAGGGAAATAAACCATATTCTGTTTTAACTGGAATAAAAAGCAAATGTGTGAAAACACTCTTAGAGAAAGGGTGTTGTTTTAGCTTAATTTCAGAAGCACAAGAGCACTTTTTACAACAGAACTATTCATTGTCATCAAATAAACATTTTAAAAGTTCTGAGGGAAATAGACACTGTCATTTTAAATAAAAAACAACACTGTTAGACTGGTTGTGACCGGGCAACTATTAGCTACAAAGGCTTTGTGAATATGGCCCCTGTTGTTCTTTTACCACAGCAGCTGTCCAAATGAAAGAGGGCTATGTGGTCTGAAAGGGTTCACCAAATCCTCTCAGTAATAGTCTTGTGTCAGGGCCAGCTCACTGTGTTTGGTAGCCAGCCATGCTGAAGTTGGTCAGGTTGGACACAACTGGAGCGGCTGGGGCTGCAGCCTGAGCTGATGTAGACCCAAAGCCTCCAACCCAGGCTGGTGACTGGGATTGCCTATTAAATAGCCAAAGAGATCTGGTTAGTGTCAATGTGGTAACTGCAGCCGAAAGTATCCTCATGTTCCTTCTTAGAGATATAAAGAGGGCATTTAATAGGATTCAGGAGTGTTAAATCCCTCAATAACAAAAAGTTAATGAGGGATTAATTGAATACATACTACAAAGCAATACTCACTCTACTCCAAGTCCTTGTTGATTCCATGTCTGGCCGTACATGCTGTAGGAGGGAACTTGCCACCCATTTGTCACATACTGCTGCCCATACTGCTGCTGTGGATTCCCATAGAGCTGATTCCACTGCCTCCATTGGCTATAATCAACCTGCGGGACAAAAAAACTCTTAATTGCCCCAATCAGAAAGTTACGCTTTAGCAAAACAAAACTTATCCTTTGCTCTTTCCCCATTTTCTGACTCTAAATGACACTTGGAATCGTTACCTAGTGAGGGCTATAAAGGGAGACTTGTGCAACAGCATTAATCCAATAACTGAATCCCCAAGATGAGTGACTAGCTGCTTGGCCGAGGGCATTTAATCTTTATGTCATGACAATTTGCATACCTGCTGTGGATTTTTGGCCATGTCAGGAGATTCTTTTCCCCAGTAGCACTTTACTATGTTTCCTTCAATGACTGTGCCATTCACTGAAACAATGGCATGGGCAGCACTGTCGTGGGAGGAAAACCTTAAAATACAAAACAGCAGCTTAGTAGGTAAATTCATGTAGCAGAAAAAAAATGGCAAAAACAAATATACAGCGTACTGATTATTCATGACACATTGAGATTTGGACAAAATGAATGAGTCATGCAATGATTTGTTGACATCTAGAGGCCAGATTGTGGCAGTACCTGATGAAAGAGTATCCTTTCTCTGGGAAAACGCGGATTTCCATTATCTGACCAAATGGTGAGAAGGTCTGACGCATTAAATGTTCTGAGGGAATAAAAAGGAGAATAAGGTATTGGCTTTTTATAGAAAGCATATGGTGAGCAATAATAGCGCTATTACAATTTGTCTACATACTTTAATGAAGGCCACTTACCAGATAGTCCAGCCTGGATCCCTCCACAGTACACAGTACAGTTCTGTGGACTGGACTGGCTCACTACATCATCGAACCTCAGCATCTTTGAGCCATCTGGAATTAACACCATTACTCAACAAACTTCACTTCGTACACCTACAACTACATGAATCAAATCCAAGCCAAAGCTGTGACTTGTGAAAGACATTTAAAAACAAGTTATTTGACTGTTCTAGTAAAGAAAAAAATGAACAATGAATGCTTCTGCCAATGAGAAAATAATATTAAAAACAATCATTGCAATCAGTATATCCTTTTGTTAATATCCAGTATCTCTCAGCATCAAGATTTACTTTTTCTCTGACTTACTGTCTTGAACAGTCTTTGGAGCTGGTGGCTTTCGTGTTGCCCAGTTTGTCCTGATTTGGCGGCCTCCAAGCCACTGCCCCCCCATGTTAATGATGGCATTCTCCGCATCCTATAGATACAATACAAGCTGTTAACCCGCTTACTTTGATGAATCCATAAAGTTTATGACTGGTCTTCATCAATTATCTGAATATACATTACTTTCTTTAATCTAACCTACATTCATATTAATGCTTATTAAGAAACAATGTAATGTAGATTATTTAAGTTGTGACTATTGTTTTAAAACTGAATGCTACTACGTTAATGAATGTAAATACTTTACAGTAGGATAATAAACAGAAAATGGAAATAACCTTCAGTCTGTGTTCTTGCACTGGAGTCTTACCAGTTTGTTGTAGAAGGACACAAATCCATACCCCTTTGATTTGCCTGTCGCAATGTCCTTCACAACACGGGCATCTCTGGAGGGAAATGTAAAAACAACTTCAGTACAACTTCCAGCTTCAACGCTTCAACGCTTCAAACTAAAAAGGAACCACGCAAAACACACTGAACTGTGAATCCTCTACGCGGTCCTATATTACTGCACATTAGCTATCATGACCCTGGACTGACCACTGACTCATAATATTAACTTCAAAGCAACACTTAAAAGAATAAGTACAGATACATGCAGCCTATTGATTTTACATAAGTTCAGATGCATCATTGGATCCTTGCCACAAGAGCACCACTTCCTGGTCAATTTTCACAACAATAGACTACTGCTTTAATTCACAAGGAACAGATTGTATAGATTACCATGCATTCTTAAAATCTGCTGTTGGTGCTCTTCCTACAAATAAAAATATATAGAAAACATCAAAGAGAAAAAAAGAATTAAACGGCATACATGGCCTGTTAACAGATTTCTTTATTTTTCCTGGTCAATGCTCTACCACCAATATGGAGTATGGATTGGGGAGCTGCAAATTTTAAGAAATTGACATTTTTTCAGAAATCTTTGAAAGATATCATTGCACTACAAACAACACTATGCAGGTCAGAATTAAACAATTTAAACATAGATTTTGACGGATATGATGAGTATTGAAACTTGTTAATCTACCCTAAATCACGTTAATACAAAGCATCTACAAAAAAGACATAATATGGAAAGAATGGAATAAATAGAGAAAAAACTACATCTGAGTCTCCAGAGTGCACAGTTCCTTGCTGTTAGCCTTCAAGCTCCTGTCCAATCCTATGAGCATTTCTGTAAAATAACCAAAGTGCTATTACTTCACTGAGACCCACAACTAAGAGCTGTTCAGGTTCATACACAAAGCTTACATTTTTCTGACATACAAGTTACTTACCATACCCTAAATACGCAAAGAAAAGAAAGATTTGGCAAAAAGCTGACACTTCGTAAGAACAGAGACACAATGTACAAACAAGAGAATAACTGCAAAAGAACTTAATAGCTTATAAAAAGTGTTTAGAATGTTTGAAAACAAATCAGTACTATATGTAAGTAAGAGCTTTAGTCCATTCGGATATCTACTTTCAAATGATACGTAAAACTGTGTTGTAGGAATTTAAATTGAGAGTGAATACAACACACTGAACTACACAGGACAATTGCTCTGATTCCACGTTTTAGTAAGCATAACGTCTCTGTAGGTTGAGAAAAAAAGCACAAAAAATCCAGAAAACCAGCACATCAGTCTCTTTAACTGATTATTGATTCTATCAAAGAAGATGTACATAAAATGTTCATTTGCAGTGCTTGACAATCAAACATCCATGCATCCATTTATACAGAGGTTCAGTAGTCTGAGGCTGCTTTTCTGCAGGCTTGTGTTCATTGTTTACCCTTGAGTCTGTTTCTCAATATTTAGACCTGTACC
>CAAKHC010008744.1:25846-45140 GCA_901007825.1 Macroramphosus scolopax | reverse complement strand
GGAACAACTGTCAGATGTAATACTTGACTAATTTCCAGTCCTACCGTATTTTACAAAGGGGATGAGCTAATGCCATGTGCTCTCATTCAGTTTGTCTTGCGGTGGCTAACAGGGGACATGCTGTAACTTGTCAGTCTTTTGAAGTTAGCATTTGGCTGTAGAAGAGAATCTCTCCCTATCCAACATCTGACAGTTATTGAGAGAACTCAGACGGAGAGAAGGAAGGAAAGGGATAGAGCAATGGGCTAAAGGAGCTTTGGAGGGTGTGTGTGGGAAACTGAGTTGTTTTAACATCAAAGATAACCTTGACTCAGAACTCAGCAAAAACCTTGCATTAGTCAAAGAGACACTCCACTTTATCATTGGCTCTTCCTGTCCGGCAGTGACCGTATCCTTTGTTAAAACACTGACGTACACTCCTACAAATTACAAGTCAACATGACCCCTACATCCCTTATGACATAAACACACATGGACCTGCATCCCGGCTTCCCTCTGGCCAAGTGGAAGGATGAATATGAATTTACATTCGGTTTAAAAGACGGAACATGCTTTAAAGACATTTTTGAGAGTAAGATTTCTGGGATCATATTTATCTTTACTTACACAAATGGCAAAGACAAAAACATCTTACTGATTTAAGACATTGATGTTTGACTTGTAGCAAAATGTTCCATTTTTAATCAAAAAGAGGTTGTTTTGTGTGATTCATGTAGATCAGAGGATTTTTTTTATTATTTGAGGGTCAGTGATGACCACAGCACTATGGACCATTTCCAAACTGAAAATCTATTATTGTCCACGTTTCGATTGTAACACAGTGCAAAGCTGAAATGTATTTTTGACATATTTAGACACTTTGTGTCTTTATAATTCATTGTAGCTCAGTTTATATCTGATAAAATACCTTGTTGAGCTTTTCACCTCTATTTGCACTGCGGTGCAGTTTTTTGTCTCGTGCACAGACGTGTGGTTGACATGATCTTGCCGATGGTTCACACTATTCAACAGGCGTCAGTCACAGATACACAGCAGTGTGTCCCCAAAGTCCGTGAAGAACTGCTCGCTGACAAACGTGTTTGTAAACAATGCAGGTTTCAAAATAAAAGTTAAAAGAAATGCTGAAATTTAATAGGAAGGAAATTCTTATAGGCCTGGATGCTACACATGCATTTGATGAGTAAGACATAATACATGTATAAATATCTGTACACACAACTAAAACCTTTTAGATAATGCAAACTATACTATATGTACAAAATGTTTTCCCCCTCAGAACATTGTGAAAAGGTGAATGACAGTGTGCCTAGCCAAGGAGAGAAAGAAAAGGACCAAGTATCACTACCATCAGAGGGAGAGAGACGGGATGAGAAAGGTGAGTTTGTACTGTGTTTCTATATACACATGCATGTACATTTTTTTTTTTTACTTGTGTGTTAGTAGAGCATTAGGCTGTGCATCAGGACAAGACATTTCGCAACTATGTCAATATCTACAAATACATCATTCTGTATGTGAAGCTAAAACATTTAAGTCCAGGAAAAAGAAGTAAATCACATTTTTGAACGAAGGGGGCTTTAAGACAAAGGAAGGTGTACCTCTGTCACACGATGAGCAAACACTTCCAGTTTTGTCAGCACATTTATTCACATATATCACTTAACATACTTTCTGCTAAATTTCCTGAAGTCAAAGAATTTTTTGTCAGAACACGCCTGTTGCTTTCTTATAATTTACTGTCAAATTAAACTGTCATATTAAGAAAGCATTTGCAAAAGCAGTAAAATAGGAAAGATATCTTAGCTGGATCACTGCCATTACTTTCTGTTTTCGCAAACTACGCTCAGTGGGTTGCTAGTTTTCAAGTACATCAAATACAAGGCGTTAATCCAAGGAGCTTGTGGTAAACAGCCAGCGCTCCACTGTAGGACTACATTCACGTATGTAATAAATCTGCTGCTATGATGAGATGGGAGAAAATGTTACAATGCTAAATCAGTGTTGGCCGCTTGCAAATGGAAGACAATGCAATATAAATCAGATGGCCTGATGGTTTTCTCTCTCTCTCTTTCTCTCCCCCCCCCTCCATATACAACATACGATTTCGCTTCACTATAAGTTTCTGTTATTGTATGCATGAGTGTGCTTGCACACAAACACAGACAGTACTCGGTACAAGTGGGTCTTTGTGCTCATAGCTTGCCTAAGCAGGCAGTTTCTGCCCCCTGAGTAAATATGGTGAGCCACTGATAACATTCATTTGTGTATAACAAGGACACATTCACACGACCAAACACACACACACACAAAGGCAGATCAGTAGGGGTATGCCTGTATAGGACTGATAACTTATTTTGTCACTCCAACATGCAGCAGATACAGTATCATCAAGGGGTAACACCATGACTTTGTGCTTGAGTTGGGCTCACAGTCTGGATGACACCAGAACAATAGTGTGTTTATAACAACGTGGACTATTTGCCTCAACCCACATAAATGATGTATTCTATATTGTAGGTTCTGGAAATAGAACAGAAAGCCTTGATGGTTTCTGTTTGAGAGCAAGAAATCACTGAATTTATTCCAAGTACGATTCATAATATCGGTGTTCATTCACAGACTCAGTCACCGGGGCGAAAAGTGTGCTGACCCGGGTGTTGCATCTGGCTCAGCGGTATCTTTTGGACCCAAAAGGTCGAAAGAGGGTTGAAGAGAAGGGACAACAAGTACAAACTAGGCCCAGACAGCACGGTCCTGCAACTGGACGAGTTCTCCGGAGTCGCACCTCGACTTCATTAACACCATCTAAGGTAAAGCTTTATTTGTTTGTACGATAACTCTCATCTGAAACAGACATTACTACCTAACACTCCACACGGATATTTTTGAGTGTTACGTTGTTAATGTATTTCAGTTTCAATTTTTGAAAGGTAGAGAAATTGATTGATCAACGCACTAAATTTAAGCCCTTCATTTTAAGACTTAGCTGAACAGTAATGGTGTGAAGAGCAGTAAGTTGGCATGTGATTAATAACACTTGGCACAGCAGGGCTTATTCTTTCTTTATCGGGTGAACATGATATTTTGGAACAAGGTTTTCCTGAATACCTTTTTCCTCATGTGTTTGTGTTTCTGCCAAGACAATAGCAGCTACTTCAGAAAGTGCAGGCCACATTAACAGCCTCTTGTAAACATATGCAGTATTAAAGGTTAGGATTTCAACTATGATTTTAAACTAAATACAACTACATGTTGACTGCTGTGAAGGCATACATCAATTAGTGAATACTATAGTATTTACTATTTGATGTATCCCTAATTGATGTATATAGTAACTATATGATTATCAAAAAAGGAATAGATTTGAATGCATTACCTTGGACTGAGAGAAATTTAAAATTAAAATACGTTTCTCACTTTTTTCTGTCAGTCTGTCTGCAGATTTGGTGGAGGATGTAGCATGGGCCAAGTGCAGAGCAGAAGCATGGAAGTGTTTACTGGTTAAAATGTAGTGTTAATGAGCCACATTTCACTCCATATCAGATTTATCAATTCTCAAGGGAACCTCCAATAGATCTTTATGAAAAAAGTCTTGCATATATCAATAACATCTGCAAAAATATCAGGTTGCCTGTAATTGTTTCAGTTGCAGATATTAAGCTTATAGAAGGGTGGGCTATTAGTGGGCTCTAGTTGTGAATATATTTTATAGTATATTTGAATGTCAGAAGAGTCCCTGTAGAGGAAATATCTCCCACGTTGGCACGTGTTAGATCACCTACTGCATCAGACAGTGACAGTTTAAATGTTCTGATGATCTGATTTGTAACATTGCCGGGGGGCGGGGGGGGGGGTTCTTGGCATAGGAATAAGCACAATTCAGGAACAAAATGTGTAGGAATAAGCTTCTCCTAATAACTACAGCAAGCAAGCAAAGACAGTTGACAGTTGTTGAAGCTTGTTTCTTGGAAAAGAGCATGTAAGTTTTATTTTGAATATTCCCCTTCTTTCAACCTCTTTCTCTTTGTCAATCAAAATTAATATGCTTTTCAAAGGGAATAAAGCCCTTTTAGGTGTAGCCAGGAGCACTGGCTTGCAACACACCACACACACAAACACATCTTTTTTAATGCTGTTTTTAACTATACAGTCTGACCGGGAAGAAGCCATAGTGGAGAAGCCACTCATCTGGTTTATGATCAGATAGATCTCTATCTACTTGTCCTTCTTATTCAAGCTCATTAACCTCCCATGTGTGTCCCCTTTTTAGATTAAATCTAGGAGGCGTAGCCAGCAGAAAGGCGGGTCACACCGGCCGGTAGTACAGGGGAGCTGTGGTGATGCAACTGTCGAACCCAAAACTGCTACAAGTGCAGGTGGTGGCAAGATTGACAGGTGAGGCAAAAGTATATCAGCATGATCTTGGCTGTGTGTTTGTTTTTACAGTTATCTGTATATTCAGACACGGTCTACGCACACTATCCCCCCAATATTTGTATAATATTATAGATGTACACACATTTCTAGTCGTCTTCATTTTGTTGGATCCTGTTCAATAAACTCATCTTTGAGGGAATTTGCTCTTAGCGTATTGGAGATTTTCCCATACTCGCTTGAATTTATGTGTGCAGACAAATGGGATTGCACAAGCATCAAATAATGTAAGAATGTGAGGCATCGCACGCAGATAAGTAATTCCTCTGTCAGGAACATTCGTCCAAAATTACTGAGAACTCAGTTCACTTTTTGTGCCAATTGAAAGTTCTATACCACCATGTCTTCAGGTATTGTTTACCTGGTAACCAGCTGGTCTTCCAACAGCACTTAGAATTTCACAAGGGTCTTCTAATCTTCTCATTGCAATGTTGTTTTTTCCTCGGACAAATGCACTGCTCAGAACAAAAGGCTGTCACTCTCATGTTAGTGGTGTGTGCATGTGTATGTGCTCTCCTCTGTCTGTATGCATGTACGGGTATACACGCATGTTTCAGCATACTTGTCATTCCCCACAGCTTAAGTCGTCATAGCAAGTGGTTAAGGTTGTTTTAACCAGGGCTGAGGGTCACATGAGGTCACCAGGAGGATTATCGTAATTGAGTGGCAAATTTACTGGTAAAGGCAGGAACTGGACAATACTCCCTGTCAGGTGTTGAAAACACTTCTTCCAGGCAAGATGAGCGGAATGAGAGTGGAAGATTACAGAGAGGCACATTTTAACTTGAATCATCGTACAGTTCAGGATTAAAATACCGTTGTATGTTTTGGATGATAAAGCTAGTTCAGTCTTCATGTGATTTCAAGTCGGCAGACTAGAAGGTCACATTGTGATAGTGTGAAATAGATCTGCAGATCACACTACCTGCAAAAGTAGCATAAATAACACCTTATCTAGATCTACTCATTTCAATCAAACAGTTCTTAATCCCTGGGCCTTTTCATTGTGCTGTCTCTTAAGGTTTTCTAAAATGTTGTCACTGCAGTAGGACAGTTAAGGACATATATAACATCTAACAACATAAGGCAGGTAACAGCAGATATCAAGTAAAGTTCCCATTTTGGATTTGGCTACGTTATTCTTATTATGCAGTTCTCCAGCACCACCACTGCAAATGTTGAAGAACAAACCCCCCCCCGCCCATTTATGACTGTAATCGTATCGGAGTTGGGAAGTTGCTCCCACTGAGCCACGGGGTCAAAGCTCACTTTGCCCTGTCACACTACTTGAATACCACAGTCACTTGACATTATACCACGATCATGTGACATAGCTCTGGTTGTACAGTATTGTCCAAGCACACTGGGTATTAACATTTTTCTGTGTCTGCAGAATTTAGTCAGAATCATTGTCAGACCTGTTGAATTTGTTAAGAAACCGGTAGAAAAACTGTGGAGCAAGCTACAGGAGGGGAGCGTTCAAACAATAACAGGAATCTTGTGGGGGGTTTTGTGCTATTTGGTCTTTCAGAATTCCCCTTTGCTTGCTGCAGCAGGCACATATTCACTGTATACAGCCAAGTTGCTTTAGGTCAGAAACCCAAACTGTTGTGGTATGCTCTTAATGACATGCCTTTTAAGTTTTAACTATTCATGAAGCAGTTTCTTTCATGTTTTACGCCCAGATTTCTTGTGAGAAACTCAACCACTAATGCTGGTTTATTAAGTACACGTTGATGAAACAACGATATGAAACCTGATCAACATAAGAAAGTGATTGCTCCATACAACACATGGCAACTCACTTGCCACATCATTAGGTACACCTATACAGTGTAATGCAATCCAATACTACAGCTCTGCCAGGGATTCTACTTATGAGACTTATAACATTCAGTTTTTGTTGATGCTGTTAGAAAGGTATTCATTCTACTATGAATGTTCTATGTACATACTCATGTCTGCAAATGGTAAAGTTAGAAACACCTCTCAGTAAAGTTCAGCAGTCCAGTTCAACACAACTCCAGGAATAAACATGATGTTAAATTCAAACCTCTGTTACAGTATCGATCAAAACTGAAGATTATTATCTTTGTAAGGGTACCTGCCTAGTTTTATGTCGCCCTTTTACGGACAAAACTGCCCTGACCCGTCGAGGCATGGACTCCACTAGACCTCTGAAGGTGTGCTGTGGTATCTGGCACCATTAGCAGCAGATCCTTTAAGTCCTGTACATTGCGAGGTGGGGCCTCCATGGATCGGACTTATTTATCCAGCACATCCCACAGATGCTCAATAAGGATTACGATCTGGGGAGTCTGGAGGCCAAGTCAACACCTTGAACTCGTTGTCGTGTTCCTCAAACCATTCCGGAACCATGTTTGCAGTGTGGCAGCTCATCATCCTGCTGAAAGAGGCCACTGCCATCAGGGAACACCGTTTCCATGAAGGGGTGTACTTGGTCTGCAACAATGTTTAGGTAGGTGGTATGTGTCAAAGTAACATCCACATGAATGGCAGGACCAAAGGTTTCCCAACAGAAGATTGCCCAAAGCATCACACCGCCTCCACCAGGTTGCCTTTTTCCCATAGTGCATCCTGGTGCCATGTCTTCCCCAGGTAAACGACAGACATGCACCCGGCCATCCACATGATGTAAAAGAAAATGTTATTCATCAGACCAGGCCACCTTCTTCCATTGCTCCTTGGTCCAGTTCTGATGCTCACATGCCCAATATAGGAGCTTTAAGCAGTGGACAGGGGTCAGCATGGGCACCCTGACCGGTCTGCAGCCCCGCACGCAGCAAACTGCGATGCACTGCGTGTTCTGACACCTTTTGTAACAGAACCAGCATTGATGTTTTCAGCAGTTTGAGCTACAGTAGCTCTCCCCTGGATCGGACTACACGGGCCAGCTTTCGCTCCCCACGTGCATCAACGAGTCGTGGCCGCCCAGGACCCTGTTGCCGGTTCACCAGTTTTCCTTCCTCTGACCCCTTTTGGTAGGTACCAATCACTGCAGACTGGGAATGACCCACAAGACCTGCAGCATTGGAGATGCTCTGACAGGTCGTCTACCCATCCCAATCTGGCCCTTGTCAAAGTCACTCACTTCCTTACGCTTGCCTTTTTTCCTGCTTCCAACACATCAACTTTTAGGACAAGTGTTCACTTGCTACCTCACATATCCCCCCCACTGACAGGTGCCATTGTAACGAGATAATCAATGTTCTTCACTTCACCTGTCAGTGGTCATAATGTTATGGATGATCGGTGTATATTCTATATATGACTAATTATAGTTTATTTATTGATGTCTCCAAGCATTTCTCAGTTTCCGATGTATAGATCAATTCATCAATTACTTTTCATCCATTTACACCATCTTGATCACTTTGTTTAGCGTTTGTGTTTTTCTTTTCAGATCACAGCAAACCTTCAAGAGGGCAGACACAGGGCCTGTTGGCAAGACGGCCAGTCATCGCAGCAAACAAAGCCTCATCCAGCCTATCAGAGTCAAGTCCCTCAGCCTTCTACGAAACCGCAAGAAGCCGCTGACCCAGTCTCCCCCCTCGCCCTCAGTTCTCCCCTCATCTCTCCGCTCCTCTACATTAACTCCATCCTCCTCTGTGCCGTCTTCTACCCCTCCATCGTCCAGTGTTCCTCAGAGCGGGGAGCAATTCACACAAGACACACCTAGGACAGCTCTCATCAAGTAAGACGTTCAGAATTTACTGCGTTCAACTGGGCAAATATTTACACTTTTTGCATCCTCACAAACAAAGTAATTACATACAGCACGACACCACCTCTGCACTCGCTGTTCCAGAAGTCTGTGTCGTTGTGAATCAAACCTGTTACAATGTGTTAAAACCTCTTTAATCTTGCATCATAGATCTGAATGCACAAATAGGAGCCTCCTCAAATGGTTCGACAGCGGTGGGTGTTCAATGCTGCACCCAGAACGCCGAAAGACATCGAATTCAAACATTTATTTGTCATTTTCATTTTTATTTCCACCTTGGATGGAAATGTTTCATCCATGAATATATTCTCAAGCACATGATAACTGAACCACATCCTAATATGTACACTTTTCCCTTGATAAAGTGAAGCCCAGCAGTTACTAAAACTGAATAGGTTGAGCAACAATATGATCAATCAAATCCATAAAGCACTCTTGTATATACAATGCCAAACATGTCAAACAGATGTGTCTCAGCCCATAGGCCATTGTAATCTATGTTTGCGTTTACATTTAAACTTTCCGGTGGCTTAACCAGAAATAGATTTAACTATGTCGCTGTCATCTTGATGATGAATGGAGGGATTTGAGTTCAACAATCTCGACGCCGAAAGTTGACTTCAGGAAGGGTTGAAACACTCATTCTTCGAACAGTTTGTTTATCCCAGCATTACACACAAAAGCATTTTAAACCAAATCATATATCTGTTTGTCTAAAACTCTGGTAGCTTTTACTTAACAAACATCTTTCTGTTGGGATTTTTTAATGGTATGGACGTGGATGGAATGGAAATGTACAGACATTTTAAGGACATTTTGTCCCACCTTGGCATGTGTGTTACTATAGAAGGTAAACAGAACAAAGTGTGTCGAACAGCTTAAAAGGTTTCCACAGTCAAACAAGCAAGCCTGCATTTAATGAATGTATGTAAATAATTCACTACTGATATTCATTATTTGGTTGTAATATTTTTATTTTGATGAATATTTGATTTTGACAAATGTCATGTGTTAAACACACAAACAGAAACTCCGGCTGGTGACTGCCATGCCACACCCACATACTTCAAAGAACCGCAGACATGCTCCGGGGATGTTTATCAGCCTGATTTGTTTGGGTCTTGCCTGATTGTAAACATCAGTAGTAACAGATCACACTGATGTGTTTATGGTCTGTCTAATAGGTTTATGACATGAGCATGTATAGGGGAGTTAGAGACAGAGAGAGAGAACCCATCCTGCTTTGTTTTCCAAAGCATTTTACATTAGGGCAGGGTGGGTACACACCAGCCCGAAAATAGACCTGTCGTTTCCTGTTTAGTAGGTTACGCACCTTGAGTACAGTGTGTCCCTCCCAACTATCTCCTGGGAGTTTTGCACATCACAACAATGTGTCCTGTGCGTTTGTGTTTGTGTACACGCTCTCACCACTTTATTATGTACACCTAGATTCACATAATGCAGTGTAACACGACAGCAAGTCATGAGGAATATAATGTTCAGTTTCTATCATCGGTTTGAGAGAGGTTGTGATTTATTTACCACTTTTGGTGCTGTAATTTGTGTTGCACTTGAGCTGTACTGCGTTAGAATGAGAGCTTTTCCATTGCATATACATGGAATGGGAACTTCTTAATGTAATCTAGTACAGTTCAACAGAACAACAAATTATAACATCAAAAATGTACATTCAAGTATATCGTGGAGGAAGGATTCACTGTTGTATTAAACTACATTAGTTACATTTAGATGTATCTAATACATTGGGAAGAGAGTGTATATGGAGCTTTGTGGCTGTGGGAAACTAGGAAGGACGACTACTTTGCACAGGAAGATGAGCTCAGCTGCCCCGTCCTCACTGCCCCAGTGATGGGCAGTATCTGTTTCCTGGAGGCCCCGGCCCTCCGGGCCTGAAATTACTTTTCCACTCCCTGTCTTACAAAGAGAGGTCCAGATTAGGGGACATCTGGTGCCGGCCTTTTCTGACATTCTTTGTCATAAGTCAAAAGACGTTGTGGTTCCATGAGAAGTGCCTCAGCTGTTTGTAGCACCAGCACACTTCATTTGCCTTCTGTGTTATGCAGTCCTCTGGAACCTGCTGTATACCTCGGCATAGTGCCAGAACGTATGTGCCTGAATACGTCCTTCCCTTCTGTCTGTCATCTCATTTCTGTCATAAAACAGAAACAGTTGCATGATAATAGCACTTTTGATGGACAGCTTAGTAGGTATGAAAAACATGTTTACCATGAGAGAATCACAGTGTTGATAATGAGTGACACTGTGCCAGGTAACCAGCTCAACCAGTATTTTGATCCTCCACATAGACACACACATATTTTCACTGTCCTAATGTGCACAAAAGACACACTTGTATAACATTGACACTCAAAAACACACACACACGTTCCTCTTGCATACGTCTTTCAATAGAAACAGAAGAAGAACATGTGTGTACATTGCCGTTGTTAAATCTTATCATGACTGGGCTCACTTACTTTAGAGTATGTTAAGGGATTTTCAAATCTCTTATATCTTTACACCATTAAGAGGCAGCTGTACTCATGATATTTAATAGCTTGTAATTGAGATTTCCTCTTTTGGGAATTCCCTGACTGCAAAATGCTGGCTCAAAATCTAGACCACGTTGTTGTGCTATAAAGTTGTATGTCTGTGTATATTTGTCAGCAGTTCAAGGTTGAGTGACTGTGTTGTCTCTTTGAGTCAACACCAATACAAGTTGATCTGTTATGTACAGGTTTTAGAGGATGGAGTCACTCAACCAATTAGAGCCATTCTGTAAAATTTTTCTTTTGTCAGAGCAGCAGAGCATATGTGACCCCTGCAGCCTGCCAGAAGTGCCTGTGTGTGTGCCTGTGTTTGTGTGTGTGTGGTGTTGTACTAGCTCTAAAGACAAAGGATGGGAAGTATGTGCAGTGTGTTTCCATTTTGGTTGCGTGTGTGAGAGAAGGGTAGTGAGGTAGAAAGAGACAAAAAAAAGGATTCAGGTCTCTGCATACTGCATGAACTTGTGCTTGTGTGTGTGAAGCTTGTCATCTGATCCACTGTTGTTGACTGTATGTTCAGCGGTGTGGGAGCCACTCTCCAGTCCTGTACTCACCTCTAATCTCCTGTCCCCAGGGAAGTATTTGTATTGCACATATGCGTCCACACCTATGCAATTACATATATTATATATGTTTTTTCTGTAGCCTGGTTATTCATGTGTGTTTGGAGGTACCGTTTTGAGTGTGCAAAACTCGATGCAGATAAATCCAGCCATGGCTGACATGCTGGGAAGTTTTGAAAGCAATCAGGCAAACGCATGCACGGCTGTAGCAGACACACAAACTCACCTCAGCCATTGTTAAGATGCAGGTGTAATGGTGTTATGTAACAGTGTGGTGAGAGTACAGGACGGATGAGTGATCAAACACCTATACAGACGGTTCTTTTAAAGGAACAGGGACAGTGGAAGCCTCGCTCCAGTGTAGTTAGAACCTGTGAAGTGACTTAGGACGACCACAAACACAACAAACGGAGAAAGCTTGAGTTAGACAAAACTATTTGCTGCCATCAATGTATTAATGTTGTTTCACATGAAGCGTCATAAAAACTGTTAATATAGTGACACCCAGACTGAAAATTCATTCAAAGTTGGATGCTTGTTGTTTATTCCCAGTGGTATGTTGTTGTGTTTTCAGGAGGAAAGGGAATAATCCTCTCATCCTTTCTATCACAATAGCCATGTATTGTATTTGTGTGCTGTGATATTTTGTAAGCCCTGTTCTTAGATTGCTATTTTATAATGTGATGTCTGCAACTGCCGTACCTCCTTAAACACTTGTTGTCTAGTCTTAACTTGCTTGTTTTTCATGACAAACCAGTAAGTAATAATCATGACACACTCAGGTGTTGTGATCGTGTGAGTAATTTTAATTGACAATGACAGCATATATCATTACTGCTCAGATTTGTTCCCAGGGTTCAGTTAAAACTTCCAGGTTTCTCATGTGGCACTGAGGCTCAACTATACATGATTATTTAGAAGTTCTTCACTCGTAGACTTGTCGCGGTAGTAGGTGTTACCAGTGTTCAGGAATCCACCCAGTCCATAACTCTAATACCGGTGTTGTCACCTGGTAATTAACCGTGTGTGTGTTCTTTCTTTTGTTTTAATCACTGTTCCTTTGACACACTGCACCACTGCAATCGTAATCAATCATGACATCACCCTAAATTTCCTGCATACATAGCTGTTTCGTGTCTGTGTATGTTAGTGTTGATGGACACTGCAGCTGGCTTACCGTGTGATTGATAACATTCTCCATGTCACACACGAGTGAGAGGAAAAAAGACTCGCACTGATATCCCACACCATGATCTTTGTTTGTTCAAAGAGTCGGCCTCGAGCCTCACAGAAACGTACATACGTCACTTCTTTTAAAGAAGTGTAAACCCTAAGCTTGAACGGCTTGAATGAGAAATATAATAGCAGAGGGGAGTTGACTGTTTTAACTCTGGATGAACTTAAATGTGTTTACGACTGTCGTACCACTCCTGTCTCAAGACTTGTTTTCATGTTTTGGTGCATCTGTCCAATAGGGAAGTAATCTCTTTTTATACTGTATCATTTCTGTATTGAGGCATTATGTTGGTGTGTTGTAAGACCTCTAGTATATGCTTAGTATGAATGCTAATTCCAAAGCTGTTTATAGAACCTGTAAATGTGTAAACACAGTGCCTGGGGATGAGTTGTACATAGAGTGAAGGGTCAGCCTGAAGGCAGCAAGTACAGCAAGGCTGAAGTGCCCACGCCTTGCTATTAATCTAGGAAGGAGCACAAAAGCCAACATATATAAAAGGTGAACGAAGCATGAATGGACCACACCTTGTTTATTTTCTAAGGGCAGAAAGGAAAGCAGCCCCCCCCCCCCTCGCCCATGCAGGCAGTGAAAGGAAGTGATAGTGAAAAGATTGAAAATAAATGGCTGTTTCAGGCTCATTGTTTTTCTGCCACTTCAACAAAGGGAACTGTCACTCCAAGAAACATGTTCTATGTTGTTGCTTATGTACAATCTTAAGGGAGAGGGTTCAGTTTGACTGCCAAGTCCCTGTCGTGAGTGGAAAAGGTCAAAGTTAATAACTGTCGGAGAAAACAAATCAAGGATAAAAGGACCTCGCAGGTTCTCTGGTGAACTGGGAAGATTTTCTTGTACATGTTGATTAATATTTGATCGTTGGTGTATATATATTGTCGGTGTTAAAAAAATCTAAGCTGAAGTTTAATCAAACTCGCAGTCAGTACAAAACTTCAATCACATGTTGCTGTCGGACTGTGTTCCAACTGCTAAAGATGGTCCGGGTTACTTTCCAAAGCTCAGCAGGATTGTAGCTGAAGTAAGTTAGTTTACCTTTCGAGCCCCCTCTCACACAGGATGTTTGAGTTCTGCCCTCATCATGAGTCATTTTCTTTTCAGTCACTTGTCAGGACACTTGTCTGACGATCGTAAAGATAAAGTTAGCTTCCAATATTTGGGTTTTAAGTAGTAATCTACGGTGAATTCCTGCTTTCCTCAGTTGACCTTAAAATAAGATAGTCGAAAGAGGATGTTGTGAATCACGCGTTCTGATATATTTTATTCTAGCTGTGAAGAATGTAGATGATATTGTATAAAATGGTTGAACAGTGTAGAGGAAAAACATTCATGATCCCAGAGGACAAACCTAGTAAACTTCATCTGCCAAGTACCAGCTTGTTAGCATGCTGTCGTTAGCATTTAGCTAGTTGCCTACATACAGCCTCACAGAGTCGCTAGCATGGCTCTCGACATGCATTTTATATAATAGCAAACTATTTTGATTAACTTTATTACTTTTTTTAGACAGAACACACATCCTATATGTCACTTCAGGCTCTGGAAGAATTGTTTCTATCTTTGTACATTGTTAGTGTAAATTGATCAAATAGCATCTGATGAAGCTCATTGCTGTCTGTGCAGCCGCACCAACACTGCTTGGACAGGCCTTCAGTGGCCATACTGCAGTCACACACTAGGCCTCTGAAGGGAGTTGGTTTTACTGGAGCAGCACATCACGACTACTTGTGTGCGTCTCCAGCTTCCTTCTTCTTACAGGGTAATTGAATCTAAATTATGCATGAGGTACGTCTGCTGGAACAGAGAGGTAATAATCAGTCTTTGTGTGAGCTTGAGATTCAGTGTTTGTATACTTCCCACACTTATCTGTGTACATATCAATATTTGTAATCTTGTACAAATATGTACAGATATATATCAAGTACAGATGTTTTGTTTGCTGTTCAATGATTTTTTTCTCTGAGGTTCTTAAGAAACAAAAGCAACCTGAGCTCTGTTCACCTGACTGATGTTACCTGGCTAACACTTCCACATTACTGTACTGGGCACACAATAGAATTTAGATGACTGTGTGAGCGGGTGAGTGACAGCTCATTTCATCTGACTGTGTTTCTCAACCACCTTCATCTAAATTGCCCCAACCTCTCCTGTATTATGATCCCAACTTGACACCTAGTCTAAATGTTTTAACAGTTCCGCTATAGCTCCTTTATAACTCCATAGTTTTGTGTGACAGGGGAGCAAACTATGGTGAGCTCAGTGACTAATTTGGGGTTTGTTGGGTCACACAACGAGTCTGTCAGGCCTCTACATGTCAGGAGCTCATTGAGTTCATTTTTGCTTCCTGCGCTGAAATAGTCCGACAGCCCATGATAGACTAGAAATCTGACGTCTCCACAGTTTGTTTGTTTTTTTTTCTTTCCATTCTCATGTTTGGGTGGATGCGATTGAGAGATTTATTGTACAAATTAACTGCAGCTGTGAGTTCTGCTGGCTTGAAGTTGAACTAATTCTTTGGTTCATGATTGAGCTGTCACAGCTCAGAAACTTATGAGTGGACGAACATCAATACTTTCTGTCCTGTTAATACTGGAAACTTCAGGCAAGCAGGCAAACGTATGCACCGCAATACTGAGGTGAAGCTGAACCTGGATGTTGACTTACCTCTTTGTACGATGGATTATTTATAAGAGGGAGGAGTAGACAACAAAGAAAGTGAGTCATAATAAGAAATCTAAATCTGTACAGTAGTCTTCAAAACAAGAAGTAGACCAACGTCAAAGACAACGCCTGTAATTCCAACCTGTCGCTCGATTGAAGTTGACCTGTATGTTGCTAAGAGCAGCTCTTTGGATGGAAGGAGATACATTAAGCTTCAAGTTTAGTAGTGATGACATTTGGATTATCATTCGTCATAGTGACTAATTACTCATTCATCACCTAAGCTCAGAGGAACCAACTTCAGCTTTGTGTTATTCCTCTCTGGGACACGGATGCTCACAGCGTCATCAGCAGCACTGGATCACGCATCCTTTAAGTGCCTTTTTAATTGCATAGAGGGTCTTGTTACACTCTGAACGGGTCCTATACTCATAGTATTACACTCATCCAGATCCACTGACTGCACGAGTATTTCAATGTGGTGATGACAAAGACGTCTTTTACTTGATGTTGTTTAGTAGAAAGTCTTTGTGAATTGCAGTAGTTATTTTGTTCTCCTATAGGTGCATTTAGTTTTATTGTTTGAGCGTCATGTCAGCGCTCTCCTTATTCTATATGCACCTTAGTTTTCTCACAGACTTGTGTGAGGATATGAAAGTGATTACTGCAGTTCATTTATAGGCTGCAGACTGAATCGTGTGGGGCCCACCTCACATGTGCTCGCGCTGCTTAGTGGCACACCATTAAAATTGTAAGACAGACTGACTCAGCCATGCAAATGTTTAGTGTGAAACTGGTGTCAAGGAGCAACATTAGCATTAGTGTCAATGCTTCCATTGAATTACCGCCACAGTCACATTGTGCAGAAAGGCCAGACTGGCCACATTGAATAGCTGTTTATCATCCGATTGGGTCTGTCTCCAACCACACGCAGCTTAAGCCACCATAGCTAACCTGCTCAGCGTAATCACTGCTCGCACACACACACACAAAACACTGAATCAATCAACACACTCAAAAAGAGCCATACCCCCACAGACACACTGTCTTTAAGGCACATGTGCTCTCTCACACAAACCCTGACACCGCAGCCTAAGTGGGACATTTGAATTCCAAGGAACAGACGTGGTGTTTATGGTTGTTGTCATGGGGGGTCGGGGCAGGCTGGGCTACAAGTGCTCGACAGAGCAAGGTAATACAGCTCCGACAATAAAGATGAAGTGACATTGAGTAAAACAAAAACCTGTCATACGTGTGTAATGTTATGGACAATTTTTCTCCATGGTGACGAGACCTGCAGGGTCAGAATCGAGGGTCACAGCACACACACCCACACACTTTCTCATTGAATAGACCTTTTAGACAATTGGCGTTTGTCCCAAATCAGCCAGAATAGGATTTTAGGCTTTTGTCAGCACAGTCCCTCATGAAGGAAGAAGGAGGTGAAGAGGAGGGAAGGACAGGAGGCGTCTGGGATATCTGAGAACCTTGTTTTGACCCAATAAGTGTGTATTTGTTAGACGTATTGTGTCTGATTCCATATTGTTTTCTCACTGATAGACTGTGTTGGTTTGATTGCTTCAGGGTGCATCCTCAAATGTTTGTGCTTTATTGTGACTCATTTTCAGTTTATTGGTTGTTTTGGCAGATTAGCTTAAAGTCCTTTGACCTCCTGGGATGTTGAGTCTTTGTCTAGTTTCAATTGTGGTAACGTTAGAATGAGAATATCATCCGAAACAAATACAGGATAATGTGACCAACAACAAATTGATTCAAACCTGCTTTTTTATCATCTAGGCTTAAATAACAAAAAGATAAATTACTTTAATATACCTTAACACCCTTGTAATGTCAGTGAGTTGTCCATTCAATCAGTCCATCAGGTTTAATGCAGCAGTCAGATCCCAGAACTTACTGACTGACTGACTTACTTTGGATTAAGGAGCTCATGGAAACTAAGTTGTCAGATTTGGCTGCTGGCTACAGATGTGACACATTCATTTAAATAAACGATTATTCGGTAATCGTAAAGGGTCTGACCTAAGTTGACTATATGATGACTGTATGTGTTAGCCAAAATATTATGAAAATAAAGGCTGTGTTCTGAATCTGTTCTTCTTCCAATAATTAGAATTTGTAAACAGTATTCAACAAGAATCAGTAAGCAGAACTAGAACTGATCAAATCTGTTCATCCATCTGTCTTCCTGTCTGTTTGTCTTCCAGGGAGTTGTCCTCCAGACAACAGACCAGCGTCCCGCTGAGGACCGCCAGAGAGTCCAAGCTCATTTAATACTGCGGAGGGTACAGTGGCATGACGGCACAGGGGACAGAATAAAATGCACTAAATATGTATGTATGACATCTCACTAACTAGTTGTAATTTAAGTTATAGTGAATGTTTTGGAATAACCACATTAGATCCAGAGTAGTATACTGCACACATGACGAACCTCTCATGATACTACTTTGTATTGTTGTTGTTTTGTTTTTTATAGATGTGTGTTAACTGTTTTCTTACAATTGTTACTAATAAAATATTGACATTATTTTTAATGATTGACAGTGTTCAGGTTTGATTAACTTTGACATATACAACCATATTATTTTTATAAAAGTGTCACTCAGACTGCTGCAACAACCGCTTATTGTTTGTTCTAATGCACCGAGCTCCACCCATCTTTATCTTGCACGTGACCTCTCAGCCTTGTGCAAATACTGACGGCCTCTTAGTAGTAAAGGAGATAAGAAGATGTTCAAAGGTGAAGATCATGTTTCATCTTCTGTTTTCCACCAGCGGTCACGTTGGTTTCATTTAACCACAATAAGAATGTTTGTTCTCCTTAATCAGGTCTCTTTAAAAGAGAAAAGATATCTGTTGTTCAGGAAGACACAGGAAACCTATTGCTTTGCTGTACAATGATGATTTCTCAACTCCCTGTTTGCTGAACTCCTCCCGAATCATTTCAACATCTAACAAGAGTAAGGGACAGATTTAATCTTAATCTTAATCATCTGTCATGCAAGCTGCCAACATTTACCAAATAGCCTAAGATGTGAGCAGCCATCTAGCTTAACTTCAAAGGCCAAGAATCAAAGAATTAGCAAACATCTTGATGTTATAGGGTGAAGAGGTCCAGTTTAGAACTGATGGATTCCTCCACTGCACTCTATCCTGCTTCCAGTGGATTTGGGTAGATTTGATCATCGATGCATGGATCAGTAACTAGAGAGGACTCTTGACTATATTGTGAGACATTAGCTTCAACCTCAGTCCTTCAGCATGTTCATCAAGTACATATTTAAGATCCCTCCCAGGCTTCTTGTTTAAAGATGAGTCACTCTGCTCAGCCAGTCTGCTAGCAGCAGCTGGGATCTGAGCAAGACGGACGATGCCTGACGGAAATGATTTCACCACTTCTGTCTGGGAGCAAGGAAGCATTTCAAAATTGAAGTAATTTTCGGAAGTTGTACATGCAAAGGAGAATATGGGTGTGCCTATGTGGGGAGATCAAGTAACCGAAGGAACTATGACTCATGTTTAAAATGCTATAAGCCAAAATAGAAAAAGGTCAATGGGGGTTCAGTACCTGAGGAGCAGCTCTGTTTTTGGACCTATGTGCTACGTTTATTCGCTGTAGTGTTTACAGGTTCTGAGCACCACTGACTTCTAGGAGGGAAGAAGCAAAACTATAAAGAGTTTTTTTCAGCACTTATAATGTAATCAACTCGTGGCTGCATTAAATAATCCGTCATGCAGAGAGAGAGAAAACACAACTACATTCCAGGAATGAAATATAAACACCTCAATGATACCTGTTGAAAGAACATAGCTGGTGAACACTTGAAGAGGCAACAGTTTCTTTGTCTTCTCTTCCTCCGACCTTCTGCTCCCTGCAATTAGTATTCTGTTCATCCCATGGCCCTTTTCTCAGTGTCAAGTAGTCTGAAGGTGACCTATTAAAAGCAGTGGAATGTATGGAGCGGACCCTCTGACCTTGTAATGGTTTGACCCGGTAGTTCAGGATCAAAGACAAACTGCACAACCTGGCCAGGAACAGGGGGGTGGGGGTGGG
>CAAKHC010008743.1:64026-82995 GCA_901007825.1 Macroramphosus scolopax | reverse complement strand
CGTGTGTGTCTCTGTGATTGTGTGTTCTGGCATGGGCGTGGGGATGAGTGTGCCCCCGGCCGCCCCTCGCCTGCTCTCGTCGTGTGGGAGTGAAAACTCTCGGCTTTTGATGGGAGAAGTCATAAAGTCTGGAGTTGTAGCCACATTTCCTCTACAAGGTGAGGCTCAGAGTCAACCCAGAGGACGGGAGGGGGCGGCGGTGGTTGCGGGGGGGGGATAAGGGGAGTTGACACGCCTCACAGCCCCCCCCTCCTCCCTCCATTCCTCCACCCTGTCCCCCACCCCGAGCCTGGGGAGTCTGGAGCTGGGTGGGGGCCAGGGCTCTCGACGCCAGCCTCTGGACTCCGCGCTCAGGGAGAGGTCACTTGGCTTGCTTACACAATGGCATTATCTCAGTTCCAGCCTCGGCTACTGCAGCGGTGAGCACTTCCTGTCCCTCTGCAAGCACTTCCTGTCCTTGGCGCAGCAGCACAAACTGTCCGCCTTCCAAGTGAGCTCTGAAACGCAGTTGAGCCGCTGGTCGCCAGTCTTGCTGTATAACTGTCTGTGGGTGGCTTTCTTGGGAATTGCACAATGTGTTTGCTGGCTCCTTTGTGCTGAGCTGCGAGGCAGCGCTGCTGGTTTAAATCACAGGGACGGAAGGTATATATATGTTAGCACTCCGGACTGATCCCTTGAGCCGCAGGAGCTGCGAAGGCCTGCGCTTGACAAAGGCACATGAGGGCAAAGTGTTCAAACAATGCGGCTAATTAGCAGTGAACGTTCCAGATACTCTCCTCTATTCTTAAAAGCTTTCACTTCATCCCGAACAAGGATTGAACATTGAGTCGGTTAATGCGTAAAGTCCATTAGTTAATTGGCAATAAGATAAGATAACACTGATAAAATTGTGTAAAACATCGATCAAGATCACTTTCATTTATATCGATATGTTATTGTAAATTTAATATTAAAAGCAATATTAAAGGTACGATTTGTAGGTGATCTCAAGCTAGTTCATAAATTGAACTAGGGGGCAGCATATCACTCCACCTGTTGTAAACAACAAACAAACCAATGCTAACGTTTATTGCAATTTACCAGTCAGTTAACGTTCCTCCACTAATCTATGGTGATAAGTTTGGATAGAGACTGAACGGATTAGCGTAGATACAAGCTGCCGCAATTAGTTTCCTATGTAGCACGGCCGGGTGTAGCTGCTGCTCCTTTGCATTGCTATAGCGACATGCTATCGGCGGGTGGAGACGGTGACAGTTCAGAAAAGAAACGAGCCACCGGAGAGTCGTTTCCTGTATCTGTGTCACGTGGGTTTCACTACTGCCCCGCCCCTTTACCATCCCCTTCCCTCCAATGGTATAAATCAACAGATTACATCTAATTCCTTCGGCCCTAAATAACTACCGGACTTTTCTTCTGACAAGCCACATATCTTTCCAACATTCCTGCAATAGAATACTAAAATTCCACAGACAAAGGACAGAATTAACTTTGGGACCTGTCATCTCCCTCCTCGGATGCTTACATAGTATACCTTTAAGATGTTAGCGGCCATACATCAACAAACTCTTAGTGGGATGAATAGTTGCATGAACATCTACATGTGATAAATATATACATATGTTTTAATTTAGATACAATAGAAACAATATTTCTGCATGTATCATTAATGAGAACATTTACGGCCCCTCATGAAAACCTCAGATACGTTTGTCATGTTCATTTCATTCGCAGTATTTTTATACAATCCTGGAGAATAAATTGGACCCAACTGGAAATGTTTGGACTTCTGTCACTATCAGCGTTGAGATAGTGAGTGTTTAGATTGTCTGATTAGACTCTGTCTTCCTCCAACACCTGCTCTGGAGAGCGGGAGGTGTTTCGGGATGGGGGAAGTGGCTCATCGGGAGGAGAGGATGAGGAGGTTAAGGGGAGGGGAGCACATAACAGGTGTTACATTCTGCGAATAGATTTCACACCTTTTTCAATTTAAACTGGAACATTTCAGGTTAAAACACTAACGGTGGCAATTAAAAAATGAGTTTCAGCTCGTGAGAAGCCTTTGGGGACGGGAATGCATCGTTGTTTAAGGATTTTATTTTCCACGGTTGATCTTCAGTAAACTGAGAATCACCTCATGATGCAGATTGAAGATATGAGAGGTCGTCCTGGTCGAGGTGGTTACGCTCTGATCACGTGTAGGATGTGAGAGTTGCGTCATGTATCTTCCTGTGCACGACTCGCAGAAGAGAAAGAGCAACCGATTACGTTGTCTAAAATGTTTGTCACTTACATGCACACACAGGTGTTTTCAATGTGTTACCGGGGGTAACGGCTTCCCTCAGGGGATTGCTGGGAAAGTCGTCTTGCCCAGACGCACACACACACACACACACACACACCCCGGCCCTGCAGAGAGGGGCAGCACTGGGATGTTGTCTGCCTCAGACAAGCGGGGACACACTCTCTTCTCATTGTTCTGGAGGCGTTAATCTGTCAAGGATCTGCTGGGAATCAGGTGGGAATCTACTCAGTCCTGTTGTGTTTATTGGCCGACTCACTCCGCGTGTAGCATGGAGACATATTGGCATCCTGGACCTGCGTCCCCCCCCCCCACCACCCCCGTCTCAAGTCCTCATGAAGATGCACCGATGATAAAAAGTGTTTGTCCCGTCTGCTCCGTTTGGAGATGAGCACATCCTCCTTATCTCCTCGTCTCACACTCGTTCTCTGCCTCTTAAATATGACTTAAGTCATGCGAACGCGAGGATGTTTAGAACATCAGTTTTTTTTTCACCACAAGTTGTGGTGACCTCGAAGGGTCAGCCAACAATAAAACGGAACAAGTAAAATAATCAAAGTCTCTTTCCTGAGAACATCCATAGTTCCACTCAGAGGATGATGATGTCTTATTAGGATCTGAATCAGTGGCATCAAACCAGGGAAGAGGCTCTTGTTTATGTATCATCTGGTGGAAAAAATCAGCATGTTTCTTCCTGAGATTTCTTCCTATTTTTCCCTGTTAAAAGTCTTCTGGGGGAGTTTGTCCTCGGTGGGACCGACGGTCTCAGGACAGAAGCTGTCGGACTCTACAGATCGTAAAGTCCATTGACGAATTGTGATTTGGAATCTTGGCTATGTTTCTAAAACGGTCTGTTTCTGCATCTCATGTACATTTTAAATTCACAGATGTCATTAACTGGAGTAAAGTGTAATTTATTATTGGCTAAAATTAGCAAAAACACACCAATGTAAACAATCATATGTTAGATATTTGCAGTTAGCACCTCTCGATGTGTAGATGTGACTCATATTGAGTGTTTGTCCTCAGAAAGATGTGAGTCCTTCTATCACCATGACAACAAAGATCAATGAACTATAAAAAAGAACTGTCAGATTTATTCTTTCCAACATTGTAACAGATTAGAAACACTCACACTGTGTCGTTCCAGGGGAACTAAAAATAGCCTCATTTGGAGGACTTGTTGTACCTCAGTTAATTCTTTAATAGTCTGTAAATGCTTTCTGACACTAAAATGCCTTTTGGTCTCCGGGTGTCTTTCCCTGATGTTTATCTGAGTACTTTATCCAACAAGGAGAACACAAATCTATTATTAGAAGCTCTTGATTGACTGATGAGCCGCCATTAGTAATAGGGGAAAGGGAAAACCCAGGTTTCCTCAGTGCCGCGAACAGGGAGGTCAGCCACACACTCTTTCATCTCCTCACTTTTACTGGCCCTACCCTAAATCCTCCCACCGGCGACCAGCACATTGTCCTGACCGAGGCTAATTGAAACCCGTGTTTATCATTTTTATGACTTTATCCATGGAGACAGAGGTACCGTGGGCTTCCTGTTCTCCAGGTTCCTTGACAGACCAATCGCATTATTAGGGTCGACCTCAACTCCCATCTCGCCACGGCATTGTTTTAACTGGTGCAATGACCATTCCCAAACTGATAAGACTTGTCTATTTCGGGTCTCTGTTTTTGACTGATTTGTCCTTGACACATGACTCTGAGCCTGAAATAACCCGTTTAGTTACTTTTAAAAGAGAACAGAGCGCATGCAAACATTAAAAAATAAGCTTCATCTACATAATAAATCATCATCAAAGGGACGGAGTTAAACTGCGAAAGGCTCCCAAACAATAACCAGCCCACCTCTGTGCCAACAATGCTTCTGAGCGGCCAGATAGACAAACACCAGACTCATTTTTCTAATTTTCTGCAGCCACATAAATTCTTGCGCTTTCTGCCGGCTCCGCGTGACAAAGTAAGGAACCGACTCGCGAGTATCGCCGAGGAAAACAAAAGAAAGATTGTGTTTAAGCGGCATTATTGTTTTCCTGACAACCACCAGTCATATAAATACCATTCTCCACAACTTGACCCGCGTTTAACCCCTCGGTCCAAAGAAGTCCCCTCGGTTCATCCGATCCGTTTCTGCAGCGACACGACACGCGGGCGAAGGGGAAATCAAAACCAAACCGTGACTCTGAAATCAGTATTTGATGCATTAGTGATGAGAGCAGATGAGTTAATTACTAATCAGACAATCCCGACTGGGTTTTTGGAAACGAGGAGCGAGACACTGAGGCCTTTGTATATGACAATCAGGGTGTGAATTGATTCCTCAGTAGCTCAAACACTCTGAGCCCTTTCATGTGTGGCCTTTGCCTTTTTGAGGCGCTAAAGCATCACAGAAGAACAAAATGCAGATACCCCCCAGGGTGCTAACAGGACGGCATGTCGGCTCAGGGTGACCAATCCCGATCAATAGCGTGTGTGATCAGTGGCATCGCACTTAGCAAGAATCCGGATCAATAGCGAGGTGAGAGCCGCAGAGACACATGATAAGAGAAAAGACCCACAGCATCCAGAGCCTGTTTAACTTCTCCTGAGCGGCGGCGGCGTTACAGAAATGTGGTTCATGTGATGCATTTTTCTGCGTGTGGAATAATGTGTCCTGTCTTTCCTGGAGATTACAGATCAAATATGCTAAAACTCATTTCTGGAACTTCCTCATAGGTGCAACAACTTCTCCTTTTCAAAGACTATAGTCGGTGCAGGTTTCACCTTTACACCTGCTGCTAATGATGAGAAACCTTTCATACCACCACACCGTCACTGCAAAGTTTTCACATTAGACACTCACGAGTCGGTTTCGGTTACATTACAGCGCTCAAGTAGAAAGAGAAATGGCCGAGGAATGCACCTCGTGTTGTTTTCACACAGCTGTGGTTTTATGGAGGAAATGCAGTGTGTGTGTGTGTGTGTGTGTGTGTGTGTGTGTGTGTGTGCTTCCTCCCTGCGTTGTTCCCTTTACATGTATAGAAACAAGAATCACTGATAGGAAGAACTGACCAACCACATCAGCACGTCATTTCTGTCCAATCGTATCTTCGGGTGATCCGACAGACACCTCGCCTCCCTCGACGAAGGCTAATTAATCACAGAAAGCAGATGGATCGACATCAAGCTAACGATGGCGCAGGGTTGAATAAAAAATCCACCATAGGTGTGAACATTTCTTTTTCTTAAGAGCACAATCAGGGCTGATATTGACATGTTCCAAAAATACATGAAGATGAGACCTTCTGGTGGGTTCGAGTGTCACGGCGAGGTGTGCTATGAGAACAAGCTTTATCAATGTTTTATCTCACATATCTGGCCTATCTTAAACTTCAAGGAGCTGCTGTGTTTGACTGCACCTCCCCGGGTCTGAGTTCACCTGATGGAGATTATCTCCCGGGTTCATTTGCACACAATGGTCAGGATCATCAATATCTACTCTCCACCTACCTCAGGTTGTAAACCTGCCCTGGAGTCCTCAGTTTAAAGGAACAGTTTCACATTTTGAATAATACATTCGATTACAAGCACGAGCTCTACATACAAAGTCCAACAGAAATAGAACTTTGCAGCACGAGACGGCTGTTCAGGTCCTTTCAGGTCCCATCGTTGTTCTTTGGAGCCCTAAAACATCACAAAAATGAATGAATTTCATTTCACCAGGCTGCGATGACAAAACATTTAATGCCAACATAATATTCTTTAAAGCAGCACCACGCTCGATCAGATTAAATAAAACAGTATAATCATACATCATGTGACCTAAAGACGGGAGGATTTATTACAGGGCTGTTATATTATACTTTATATTAAACTTGCCATGTTGTGGCTGGTCATACGACAACTATAAATATCTGCATTAAAGCTTCTCGGTGACGTTTTGACCTTACAAACACCTTTGAGTGATCAATTGCAGCCTCTGAAGCAGCCGCATTACTCCTATATGATAACATGGGAAAAGCTCATATCAGGAAGCTCGTGGAAAGTCCCCTCTGATATCATTACAAACTGCAGCCAGACAAAAGCGCACTACCTATGCTGACATGCTGCAGAGTGCGAAACAATGGAGACCCAAGAGGATGCTATGCACAGCTGAAAAATGGCATCCAGATATTCTGATCAATGCCCGTAGAGCGGACTTTGAACTTTGCAGTAATTGCTGCATTCTGTGCAGCAGCAGGTTCAGCTTTTCTGGCTCAGTACCATCCAAAACATGTGTTATCGCTGCAGGTTGTAGAGCATGGGGCCTTATCAGATGGCCTTGTGGCCTTACAATAACACGGGCTCTATCATGCCTTAGCAGACCCGAATCTGGCAGCGGTGTCAGAGAACAACAATAAATACGGCGTACAAGCTCTGCACATAATGTTGCTCAAGATGCTCCTGTAAACTGGGCTGACGTAGTAAATCTGACAAGAAGCAGGTGAAACACATCAAACCAGATGGATTCTAATGAGTAAAGTAATTACTGACGGATTTTCTTTGATGACAAATTCATAAAAAAAAGTCATTTTTAAAAAAAATGGACAACATCATATCACATGCTGTACATTTAATCCTCAACCAGACGTCACTGCCGTCTCCTCATGCAGTCTCCTGTCCAGATTTACAGAGTAAATCAAAGCAGTCGATTTCCTCGGCTCAGAGGAAAACCCCTCGGAGGAGAATGAGTTGATAATGTCCCAGTGTGCCCGCGGCTTCCTCTCAGATAAATAAATACATAAATAAAAACACGCCTGGCCGCTTCAGATTTATTGTTCCTCTGTAGGCTGTGAAGTGGAGGCCATATTGTTTATAATAAATAAGTCCATTAACAGATTTGGCCCAGGTGGGTGACAGGGGCTCTGTGACATCCCCTCACCCCAGGCTCCTCGACCCCAGCAGGGCCAGAATACTTCCATTTATGGCAGTGATGGCTAAGGAAAAGGGGGACGACAGAGGTTAGTGTTGGTTTGACTGGGCTGAGACCGTGTCACGTTTTCTGGAGTGATAAGAGCAGGAAGCTGTGAGAGGCCAGGAAGGAAGAGAGCTTAGGTCTGGAAGGAGAGAGGGGAGCTGTGGCGATGGAGGATGAGGGCTTACAGAGATGTAGGGCGAGCTGAGCAGCAAGAACAGTAAAGTGAAAAAGTCTTAAAGGAAGTGCACCAAAGCTTGAATATAAGATTATTGAAGATTTCCTGTAAGTTGCTCTCTGTTGTTCTTCATGCGAGCAGGTGGGCGGGCCTCCGAGCTCTGCTGGGAAAAAGAGAAGGAACCTGGGGTCCAGGGGGAAGTGAGTATATGACCAAATATGGTCTGACAGGACACACTAACACACCTGCTACCAGCAATCAAACACACCGCACAACGATAACAATATCAGGAATCAGACTTGTGTCTGTTAGCGGCAGTCCTGTAAACACAGTCGCAGAGCGAGAGGACACTTGATGCTTTCTCTAAAATTCACCTATAAAAGGTTAAAAAAAAAGGTGCACTGCTACATTATGCTGCTTTTTAATCACAATTAGTCAACCAGCACTTAAAGGCATAACTTGTATCAGTGCTAACTAGGCAGCCTTGGACTGTCATGTCTTGTAATACTACTTTGTACCTCAGGAGGCGACAGTGAGTCATCGAAGTACAAAGGAGCCGCGGCCGTACCAAAACCCTGTACCTATACTCAGATAGTGAGACCAGGCCAGCCAAACTACAGTGGAACCTCATTCTTTCAGTCACTACTCAATTCTTGTGATTTGTAGGTGAGTTCTTTGTTGTTTCTTATAATTGGAGTGGGCACACAAATCTTCTGGTGATATGTTGCCCCCAAAATACTAACCGCAGTACAATTATGCAGAGGGGGTCATCAAAAGAAATGAATGAAAACATCCCATTCATGCACTCAAAAACAAACATACGTAGAAATAAGACTCATCAAAAGTGTTACTGACAACAAAAAGGAAAAAAAAAAGTTAAAAGCAGAAGTGTGCAGTCGGACTTGAAGCGACGCTTCACCTGAAGTCATTCTGAGTTGTGATTGAGCTCCAACTTTTGCCAGTCGAGGACTCCCAGGTGAGTACACAGTATCAGCAGCTCAGTTCCACCACACACTCATCTTTCCCCCTTTTTAATCAATCTGTTCATCTAAAAAGGGATTTCTCTATTTTGAGATTTTAATCCAGTGTCTGAGTTAATCTCCCAGGGATTGGAGGAAGGGACGGACGGGCATCAAAGCCACTCAACTTCAGCCCTGCTTTTGCAATTACACCCACAGGGCATCACGGCAACCAATACATCACGCTCTCATAATGCCTCTAGGAAAATTAATTTTTCTGGGCCCGGGGCTTGTTCATGTAGGTCAGAGAGTCGGCGCTGGTTCAGGCAGATTCTCAGACATTTTCCAGTCAGATTAGAAGAGGAAAGTAAAACAAGTGAAAGATTGTGTTCGGATACAAGAGATCAGATGGATGTAAACTGTGAGGTTCTGCAGTCCAAACCAGAGGAGACATGAGCAGACCGTCTGCATGACGGCTTTTCAATGCTAGAATATAAATTCATGTTTATTGTTTATCTGACAAGAAGCTCTGCTCGCCTCTGTTCTCCAGATGATGTCTGAACTCCGTCATGTTTGGACACACACAACAGAGGGAGCCCTCCACTGGAGCTCGCAGGCGTTACACTCCAACAACTGGGACTGGCTGCTCACAACGGTCCAGTCATCAGCTGCACTGGATGAATCACCTCACAGACGACCCACAGCTGAGTGCTTTTATTTCTCACTCCCAATTCTTATTCACTGTTCTGCAGGAAATATATTTCACGGATGCAACGTCGAGAAGGAGCTGCGTTCAAGTAGCTTATAAAGTTCTTATAAACCGTCATTTGTGTTATTTAAAAGAAGCAGCCTGGGTATGTCCATACGTTTGTCACTTATTTGAGATGTTAACATCATTTGAAAGCTTTTTAATTGTGTGTGTGTGTGTGTAAATGTAGTAGGACTGCATAAAAGAAACAAAACAGACTTTTACCAAACCGTCTGTAGGTTTGTCTCATTATCACTATTATTCTGACTTTATGATATTAAACTGACCAGGTTCATATCTGTTAAAGAAAAAAACAAAAGGTGGTTAAAAAGGTTTCAGGCTAATGAAATAAAACACACAGAGAATAAGAGGCCTCCCAAATTCCAGTTACAAAATAAAAGCTGCTCTTCCCTGGTTAAAGAACACGTACTGATATACAGATATAATATCTACATTCACCCATCAATTTCAAAGTAAATCTTTTATTTCATTCTACTATAAAATACATTTAATAATTTCAACTTTCGTTTCCTGCTCTGTTTTGTCTGTGTCGAGTTGACGGCAGACAAGCAATGTAATATTTGTTGTCTCGCTTTACAAAATAAAAGCAGAAAGTCCGTATGTAGAAAGTGCATCTCAATTATTAGATATAATCATGTGTAACATTTTCAGAGACGCCTCAATCAAATCAAAAGTGAGAATTATGTCTCATAATCACGACTTGATTATCACAGATTTAAATCCTCATGTTCAACATCTTTTATTGGCTCTGAAGTGGCATCCAGAACTACCTCGACCAGGGCCGAGCCGCAGCGTCTAGCCTCTACTTGCCCTCTGGGCTCTTTATTAGAGGTCTATTACTGTAGAGCAGCTATCAGCTATTAGGGGGGTCTCCCCGGCTGCCACTAAGCAGTAAATAAATATGAACCTATTGTATTCTTGTAGCCTAACTGTCCTTGCTCTCCCATGCTGAGTAAACGCACACATACAATGGGAGGCCGGACTGCCTTGTCATTCCTGATCCCCCCAGATTGCTCCTCGGGTTCCTCTGCCTGGGAAAGGGGCGACACAGGAAAGAGGAAGGAATGTCAGACATCAGAATATTTTACAGTGTTACGGCGCGCAAGAGATGAAGTCTGATCTGAAGCGCTTCTGACCGACCTTCCGATTATTGGACGTCTGGTGGTTGATAGCAGAAGTAGAACAAAACTAAACACACGCACAGTCCTTGATGATGCTTTACATCAACTCCACCGCGTTTTATTTGTCCGAAATGTGCTTCGTTTTGAGCTTCTGGTACAACTTTACCTCCATTTCTGAACTTACAAACAAAGATAAAGTGGTTAAAAACATCTTCCTGAACGGGCCGATCTTCACCTGTCTTACCAAATAATTAAACATGTGACCAAATTCCAAATTAAAAGTGATGATTACTTATAAGTAAGATTTTGATACAGATTTTAGCTTTGCTTTTCCTGACTTCTACATCCTATTGATGGTTTACGTGCAGCCGGCAGTCATTTGTGTTCATGTGTATTCTGGAGAGAAAGTTAAAAGACAGAAACTGAGAGTGGTGGTTGTTTCTGGGCCTGGTGGGGCTTCCTTCTCCAGCTTCTGCACAGGACGAGTGCTGACAGAGCTGCATGGACTCACAACGTTCCTCGCCTGGAAGCTAAAGAAAGGCCTTGAGTGAGGAGGGGAGTGCACGGCGGCGTCCCCCATGGGAGCAGCATTATTCAGGCCTTCCCCTGCCCAGTGGGCCCGGGCATGAGGCTGCCAATAGCAGGCACTGGCAGGCACCGCCGTCCTGTAATCACCGATGACATACGTGAAGTAGTTTTCCAGATAGGTTTTCCTGTCCCTCCAGCTGCGAGTGGGGCAAACAGCACAGGAAGAATAACACAAGTAGCAGCCAGGCTCGGGGAATGTGGCCTTTACAAACACAGCACAAGTAGAAAAGTTAAAAGGCCCACTGCTCTCCTCCGGAGAGCCTCTGAGTGAGGGAAGTGAGGCTACGTCCTGAGAGAAGGTCCAACCTTCCTCCACACCCCCACAAACCCAACAATAACCTGCCAGTCAAACCAAATATTAATCATGTTGTGTTACCTGCCAACCGAGAGCCTGAACTCAGGGCCACTTTCCTGACATGTTGCCTGTTGAGCTTATTTTTCCTTAGCTTGATATTGATCTCAGCCTCCTCGGGGCACTGAAACAGCTTCGCTTCATACTTGTGAGGACAGGAGGGACCTGGGACGACGTCACAACTACTTACAAGCTTGGATTATGATATCATATCATTTGAACGGTTAAGGTGTCCTCAGGATGAGGCACAAAAATACTTTTAGACTTCAGTTAAAGTTGTGAAACTGGTCCTTGACGACGGGACTCGTCGAAGCAAAGCCTGCTGACTGATGATCCCATTCACCCCCACAACCTCCCTCCTGACGTGGGCCTTCTTGATACATACACACATCATACCATTACTGCCTTTCTTCTTCTTAGAGGCAACAATAGATAAAGTACTTTGGTTTGCAGAAACCTACAATGCCAAGGTTTTATTCTAGGGACGGGGCTGTCTTGATTTCAGACTGACCCCCGTGCGACCTGTGGCGGGGGCCCGACCACCAGGTGAGGAACCATCTGACTCCCTGGCGGATGCGAGACGTTAGCACCATATTCTAAGCATTATAACCAAAGTGATTTTACAGCATCAGCTTAGCACACAATGTGTTGCCTTCAGGTGCTACCGGATTGCAGCATGCACACGCTACCTGCTGAGGGGCCCCGGGAGCTGTTAGGCTCTTACCCTGCTAAGTCAATCAGCGGAGGTGTTAAAGACGCCACGTCAACACAAACTAACAGGTGCAAGGCTGAGGTAAGGATGGACCGGGGCTTTAATACAGTGGCATTAGTGCTGTCATTGTATGGAAATGCCATGTGGTCACTCACACACGGCCACAGAGCCGCCTTCATGTACTTATATAGATTTACATGAAAAAAAAGAGCATTTATATGGACTGTTCTGACACTGTGTGGCCTCTCTGCACATGCTCACACAGATGTGCACAATTATCTAGAATTATAATAAGAAAAGATGTTAGAAAGCAGCTGATACCTTCACTGGGTGTGGGAACTTTAAGTATTTCTCCACGGACAGTCGTTAATAAACAGGAGCACAGATTATTTCCTGGCGGTTGTTTTCTCCCAGTGAAAGGAGGTTGATGGACAAATACTGGTAATGGAAACAAAAGGGAAATGCACATCGACAGGATATTATAGTACAATAATATCCTGGAATATCTCAGAAAGGTGCGTCACAGCCAGGTGGACTTGCACTGTTTGATTAGTTTCCGCTCCGTGTGTACACTGTGTTTTATCACCGTACAATCAGGGATGAAGTACGGGACCAACCGCTGGCATAGACCAGTAAGTTCAAATAAAAGTAAGAAAATACCCCACAAGTAGAATTAAATGAGGCCAAACACACAGTTGTGTTGTCATCACTTTCACTGAAGCCATTACACACCTAATCATAACGTGAGTTTTAGACATATAAGTCTGCAGTCAAGAATGTCATCATGGAGGCGAGTCCCCACAGTGTGACTGTCAACGGATTTATGTCCCCACAACATGATGAAAGAGAGAGAGAGACACACACATATTTTAATGGACAAACTCACCGACATACTCTCAGACTGAGTCACGACGGGAGACACTGAGGAAGAAGGTGTGACGTTATTTCCACACAGAAATAAATCGGTAGGACTCGAGCTGGACTAACATTTCCTCCTGAGGTCAAAGTGCAACATGAATATTCAAACACTGCAGAGTGATCATCAGGAGATGTGTTAGTGATGATAATATACAGATGAATAAAGATATAAAAACAGCCCAGACAGATTGTTGTTGATGTCTTGTTTGTGTTACTCCTCCTCTGGTGGTTGTGGACAGGCGTTGGTCTGAGTATTGTGTCGCCCAGCAGGTCCCAGGGACACGCCCGGCTGCTCAGGCCGTCCGTCTGACCCCGTCACAGGCATCATCTGTCTCGGCTGAGGTCATACTTTAACTGCAGATGTTTGTACACCAGAGTGAAACCTCTTGCCTCTCATAAATAACTGCAAAACGACTAAAAGGGTCAGTTCACCCAATTTATCATATTTGACTTGCTACAAAATAAATTTTGTTTTTTACTTGTGTGCTTTTACTTTAGTAAAATTCTGAATGTAGAACGTCATGTAATGTCTGCATATCACACCAGAAGCAACGTTCAGGCTTCCCTTGGTACATGGCAGATTTTAAAGGGCCATTACTTATTTATTTGTATTGATAAAGGACCAATGCCACCAGATTATCTAGAGACACTTTTGTTTTGTGTTCAGAGTTGATTCAAAATGTTAAAAAATGACACCAAAACTGTCTATAAACCACTAGAGTATCTAGTCTGAGGCAATCAAGGTGCTGATGATGAAGACCTGAGAGAAGTACAGGTGAACAGCCACTGAAACTGCGAGGCAGGTCGAGGTTATAGTAATCTGAAAGGCCCCATTAGCGCTTGTTTATGGTTTGAGCAGCTGCAGCCACGATGAAACGATCAGACAGACACATTTGAATCAACCAAACAATTTTATAGGTCTAAGCTCCTTGTAATGACTGAGAATCTGTTTCAGAGAATTCTATGTTCCCGCTGCTACGAGGCGAACGGTGAAACCTCTGGTTCAATATTTCTCTTGGGATAAGAAACTGTCGAGTATCTCACTTCAGCCGTCTTCCTGTTTGAGTTTCCTCGCCCGTTCCAGACGTCTCTGCAGGATAAAACTTGGATGAGCATTATCTGCAGACAACAGCCTCCCAAAATTAACCTAAACTGCACCCTGGACAGGAAACGACTGATGACCTTCAGGCAGGAGGTAAGACAAGAGAAATCTAATTATGGCTCACAAAATCTGAAGAATGCTCCAAGTCAGTGACTGCAGATCTATTTTTGGGTCGAACATAAACTCCAGTGACTCCCGTGTCAATATTGGACATGCAGACTTGGCATATTTAATCTCTAACAGGGAAAGTATTTTGTGGTTGAGGAATGTTTTCTCAGAATTACAGCATGTTTGACATGTTAGGATTTCTGGAATACTTTACCGGTGATAAACTCAAAGTCCTCCGGGAGCTTCGGACCAGAGTTCAGCAGATTTAAGCAGCGAGTGCTGTAAAAAATAACTCTATCTAACTATATGTATACTGTATATTATGTTTTACCTTCAGCTTTGAGGTGATTAAAGTTAACTCTGCTCATTTGTTTTGCCTCATTTAGTAAAAAGGCCCATGACAACACACCTTTGTAAATATTTGAAAAATCCAACCTTTCCTGAGTGTGATAAAAACATCTGACTCCTCCAGCTGCTACTTCCATCGCTGTTTATTGTTGATCATATTGTCACCTGAAACGCTGATATCATCCCGTTGTTTTTCCTTCAGGAAGTTCCTGAAACTGGCCATTAATTGTTGCCGAGGGGCCAAAGTTTGACAAAAACAACTTGAACCAACGGCTCCGAGTTCACGTCAGTGAAGGAGGTGAAACAACAGCTGAGAGCACACGAACCGCTCGGCCTGTCACGCCGGCATGTGTGGCTTCATGTGAGTATTTTGCACTGCAGCACATTTCTACATTCCACATTGCGATGTTTTGTAATGTCGTCCTGGGAGTTGAACTGACGTCAGAATTCTTCCGCTCGTTGGGCTGCAGCGTGTCTTCCTAATCAGCTCCTCTGCTCCGTCGTCCTTCCCTCAGCCTGTGTGTGCTCATCCATTTCCGACCAACAGTTAAAGATTGGAGCAACATTTCCCCGTGCAGCCTCACTTCCCGAGCACGCAGCCTGTCTTCTCCAAGTTTGGTGGAAGTCTTCTTGAAAGATTGCTTGTACTTGACCCAGGATCTCCGGCTCCCAGCCCGATTATATGATATAAATAGTATATATATTCTACAGACTTGAATACAAAGTTTTTAAAGTTGATACAAGTTCTGAGTGGAGTTCCAGTGATGTAGATTCGGAGTGAGATTCCTACTGGACACGTACAGTCTCTCAGTGGTTCGAAGGTTTATTGCTCGCAGCACCTGACATGTGTCGGAGGCTCATATCTGTCCGGGACAGAGTTTAACCTCGAGGCTCTGACACAGAAAATATGGGGCAGAGACGTAAACATTCTCCTAAATGGGTAAACATTTGGCAGCCAGAGTCAAATGCTTTTGGAGATATGTTGATTTTTGGGCATATTTTTAGAGCCTTTGTGAAATGTTTTAAAATGAAACAGGAAGTTGGGAAGTTTATGCCCCTGGCGCCCACCCTATTTCCGTCTTGCGGCCAAGAAAGACATGAGGATGGAGATAAAACAGCGTGTCAACAGTTTGGCTTCTGCCAAAGGGTCGGGTGGTGTGGGCGGTGGAGCTCCAGCATTTCTAAATCAAACAGGTATTTTCAAATTGTTTAACGAAATACATGTTTACACACAAAATCATTTAGCTGTTACTAATACGCCAGAAATGACATGAGCTTGGTCACTTGTATTAATTATTTATTATTACACCCTTCATGTAACATTCAAATACAAACAAGTTGTGAAAAAATAAATACACAACATATAATATCAGTATAACTAAATTGAGGAATAAGGTAATATAAATACATCCTTTGTGTTGCTCTATGACAGCGAGCGTCCTTCTCTGTGGCTGCACTGGAGGAAGTAGCAGCAGGGATCCACTGACTCCGGCCTGTGAGGGGTCGGACCCAGATACTGTTCAAATTCACTGCGGTCCAGATCGTACAGCATGTCCAGCTGAACCTGCTCCAGGTAAATGTCCAGGGACGGCCCAGCAGGGCCCAGCGGGCCCCTGTGAACCCGGGACTCCCAATGCTCCTGATGAGGAACTGCAGACCCGGGGAAACCGTACTGCGAGTGCTCATGCTGACCGCTGTAATACAGAGGAGGCTCTGTAGGGTATGCAGGCGGGTTCGAGTACACCGCAGGTTTATTTGAGAAAGCATCTGCTGCCACTATGTCTGGACAAACAGGGGTGTTATGGTAGCTGCCGTGCAAAGAGGCACAGTTAGCCGAGGTGTTTGGGAAAGCAGGTGTGTTTTGGAAGCTCTGCTGCTGGTTCTGGAGGAGGTAGGTGAGGTTGTAGGGGAGGCTGAAGCCCGAGCTGCAGAGGGAAGGGTGGGAAGCCGGGGCCTCTGCGCCCTGGAGTTTGGAGCTCTTCTTTAACTGCTTCCTTCTGCGAGGCCGGTACTTGTAGTTGGGATAGTCGATGGTGTGCTGGACCCGGAGACGCTCAGCCTCCTGCATGTACGGACGTTTCTCAGCCAGGGACATGGCCTTCCAGGTCTTTCCTGCAGGATCACAGTGGGGTTAATTATCAGCAGAGTCACTTTTAAAGAAGAACAATATTAGTCAATTATATATTTTGACAACACTATCCTAACCTGCAAAATATAATAATACACTGTACCAACTGTAACATACAACGTCACTGTGACCAGTAAACAATAAAAATAAAATATATAAATAAACATCAGTTATCAGCCAAATTATTATTCATAACATCTATATTGGAGCAGAATTCCATAGTCCTGATATTCAGTAAGTTCTGAGCTGCTGATCTGACTACATCCTGTTTTACAATGGAACTAGTACCATTAATCATTTAAAACGTTTACATTTAACGACATATTAATAATATTCCAGGCTGCTTACCGAGTATTTTGCTCAGGTCTGTGTTCTCCAGGTCTGGGTTGAGCTGTGCCAGGCGCCTTCGCTCCTCTTTGGTCCAGATGATGAAGGCGTTCAGGGGCCTCCGGACCCTCTGCTGGGTCACCGCGGACTTGGCCTCGGGGCTGTTGCAGCTGGAGTCCGAGTTCACGGACAGCGGACTGGAGGGCCCTGAAGCCGGGGAGCGCACATGGATCATCTGCTCCCCGTCGGCGGCGCCCTGCTCGTCGCCTTCGAACATGGCGCTGTCTGCGTAAAGCTGGAACGATGCAGGTTCGTGGCTGTAAAGCATTGCAATTACTGATGATGCTGTTTGTGCCTCTGCTGCGGGCCGCTGTCAATCTCCCGGTGATGTAGAGTGACGGATATATGCGGGGGCTCCACCAATGGGAGGTCAGGAGGAGTGGATTTAGGGTGTGAATTCCAGGTGTTTTCTCGTGTCGGTGATAGGCGCATCTGACGCCTCAATCAACGATCCCACGAAACTTTGGAAAGTTGAGAAGGGAGTCTGGCTCACAATTAAGATATTAAAAATGCACAATCCCAGCCCCAGAATAAACTATAACCCCCGTTTGATTGCAACGAGAGATAAGGATGTAGCGTTGAGTAAAGAACACTGTGCAGTTATGTAAGAGGATCTGATTGAATTAAAAGAAGGACGATTATCTTGTGTAAACAATACATTTTTATTGTGTGTTTGTTTGATCATATTAACTCTCTTTTATTATTTATAAATTATTTTTGGTGTTTAACCTTTCTGGCCTGGCATCCTGACAACAGGGACTTTCAGCATAAACCCATATTAGGAAAATCCAATTACATCATTGCCTATTTAAGAGCGATGGAATCTAATCAATAGGTCCTGAGAGGCCGGGTATTGATAGCTGGACATCAAAGTTTTCAGGAGGCAGGACTGGTTACTAATTACATTGAGGCTCTCAGCTCTTATCGGCCATCCACTGTCTCTATCGAGGTGCATTTTACAGGACTGGAACAAACATGATCAAGGCGTGTTTATTACACGATCACCGTGCGCAAAGTGTTTGCACACGGAGAGGTCAAAGATGAGCTCACCTGTAGGACAGCAGGAATAAATAACATGGCTGCTTTTATCGAAATGAAAAACACAATGGAAAATAAAACAAAAAGTTCCCAGAAGGAAACGACTCTTGGCGTTAAATCAAAGACACACAAGTGTATTGACGTCAGTCAAAACTCCGGCAGAGACGCGCAGAAACCGTCATTGGATACCTGCTGTCCTCTTTTTGTCTATAATTTAAACATCCATCCGTATTGATTTATTAGACATTTACATGAAGAGAAGGCATCAAATCACAAACAAAATATTCTACAAACATTTAATGAGAGAGGATTCCCATCATCAAACACACACAGTTGATGTGGTGCGGAGTTTGGGAAGCTGTTAGAACTTATAGAAACTTTTAGAAATAAAGCCAACCAGCAGAACAAAACTTCGGCCAATTCAAAATAATAATAAAAAAAATGTTCTGCCATGTTGAATCGATTTGACCCCGAAATGCGTTGGATTCCTCCTTTAATTACACCATTCAGTTCTGCGTCATCCTGCTAACAGACAAACACAAACAACATAAAACACAAGTCACAGGATGCCATTACAGGTGTTTGCTTCCTCTGTATAGTTTCAATGAATTTCTTTCTTCGGGCCTGATGACAAACATTAAACCAACAATGGGGACCATCAACCTGACGGGTCCACGGACCGACGCGGCTCGCGGACCCGCACCTGCACGCTTTGTCCCGCAGACGAGGCACTTATGCAGCTTCTTTAACTTGTAAACTCTGTGTATTATGAACTCTGTGTATTATGAACTCTGTGTATTATAGTCTGAAGCACAGTGTTAATACACAAAGAGGAACAGTGGCGTTCTGTTGGCAGTAATTCAGAACAATTAGAAACGTGCAGCAAGTACCAGTAGATTTATTTATATATTTTTGTTTCGGTAGATTTGGACTTTGTTCAAAGTTTGCAAAAGAATCAGGCCGAATGGAGGGCTGATATCTTCATCAACAATCCGGATCAATAGTGTGACATCGG
>CAAKHC010008743.1:44875-56161 GCA_901007825.1 Macroramphosus scolopax | reverse complement strand
TTTTAGGGTTGCCTTTCATTATTTTATAACTTAAAGTAAATGAGTCTTCTTATACCTTGTGAAAATATAAAGTTTGGTCTCTGACATAAAGCAGAGTCTTGGAATTATAATGCCATAATTTTGGTACAACAATATAATATCGTTTAAAACATTCCTGCATTTGATGCATAATTATACTAGATGATACTATATCAAATATTCAATATGTTGACATGTGCCGAGTGACTGTACATTGTTGATAGTTAAGAAATAACATTGTGGAGGCCATTGAATATCTCCTCCTACACGTGATATAGGAATTATTGCAACTTTTTTGTCGTTAAATCAGTTAACAGAGCAAAAAGAAGTATTAGTTTATTTTTATGATAATGTCTTCTACTACTGTCCGACTTTCCATATTTCCGAGTGTGATTGGCAGACTTTTGAAGGTTTATCTTTCAGTGATGAATGACGTTTCGTCGAACCAATCGCTGCTTAGCATTTGTAAAGTCTCTTCAACGACAGCCAATCATATAGCGGAGCGGATGAGGCGGGGCTATAGAGTGTGTCAGTGTTGCTGGCGAGCAATAGCGGTTCGTGTGCATTATTTTCCACAAAATTCAACTTCCAAAAAGGGAATACACAGCTGTCAGCGTCACCACGACGTAGTGATACTTTGAACGGCAGTATCGGTCGACATTTGTCCTTCACTGTCACACCAAGATCGACTGACGTGCGGGGGACATCGTGATTAGCTAATAGCTAACTTCTCCCTAAACATCAGTTGCCTGAGCGCTGTATGTGCGGCAATAACATGTCAGCGCCTTTACCTGCCATTGTGCCTGCTGCCCGGAAAGCCACTGCAGCGGTGAGTTAATCAGGTTACACCGTGGATGTAAATCTACGCTGACCTAAAACAGGAGCGCAACACTTTTAATGTTGACCCCATTGTCAACGCGTTAAAGTAATGCCTCAGATATTTGTTCCTTGTGCTCTTCGATCTTATTTCTCTCAAACTACACACACATACATTTCTTCCCAACACAGTAGACGAGCATTTAATCTCTTGCAAAGGTTCGTAATATGAAGGTGCTGAAAAAAATCACTGCTCCAATGTAACATATAGGTCAGCAAGAGGGGTAATTGGGACGTTGCAAGCTGATATGCCAATTTAGAAAGAAATGTGTAGCTGTAAATGTATTTTTTTCTACAGTAACCTGGATTAGAAGTCGGCTTCATCAGTTTGACAATTGTATTCCTGCAGAGGATGTGTCACAACACATTTGTGTGCTGCATCCGCGTAACCACCTGAGACCAACTGGGATGATGGGAAATAGATATCTGCACACTGGAATTAACAGCTCTCAGAAAGTTAAATGACATATATACAAATGCAGCCATTCAACCACACAGGGTCTTCATCAGACGAATGAACAGAAACCCTGTGCAGTTGAAATGTTGCTTATATGTTATTAAAGTTTCGGGAGCTGTCCATTATGCAGATGGCTTTTTTTCATCTTTTTCACATGTATTCTATCCCGCACTTGGCCTAAAAGAGGTTGGATGAGCACACTACTACTTAACTGCGCACCTAAGATCATATAAACTCTCAAGCTAACTTACGCAGAAAACAGCTGCCAACCTCTGACATGTATTAGCCTGTAAGTTACCTGGCTGGCTTGTGTGTTTGTTTCCCACAGGTGATCTTTCTCCATGGCCTTGGTGATACGGGGTACGTGAAGCGTGTTTTTCTTCTTCTCCCAACACTTACAAACGCGGAGACAAAGCATCTGTTCCTTAATTAAAATGATTTATTTTGTCCTAAATTGACAGGCATGGATGGGCAGAGGCTTTCGCAGGCATCAGGTTACCACATGTGAAATACATCTGTCCACATGCGTGAGTGTTCACCACAAGTTAAACTTCACAAACACTTGAAATAGTCAAGACTTTAAATAATCTGGGATTTATTTTTTATCACAATGTACTTGGCATTAAATAGGTTAAATTCTTGATGCCACTTTATTTGTCCTGTGCGGTTGTGCTGAATTGTGAAATGTTCCTCCTCTTCCATGATAACAGTCCCACCATGCCAGTTTCCTTGAACATGAGAATGTCAATGCCTTCTTGGTAAGTGTGGAAGTCTGTGGGTGGTGAATACACAGTGGTGCTGTCACACACACACACACACACACACACACACACTGAGCCTCTCATTTGCTTTCTAATGTCTAGGTTTGATATTTACGGGCTGAGCCCAGAAGCAGAGGAAGATGAGAGTGGTATTAAAAGAGCGTCGGAGAACAGTACGTCCTAAAGAGATGTTGCAATCATATCAGGGATTTTGCAGCAGAAAGACACTCAGTGGCGAATGTTTGGTTTTCTCCGCAGTTAAAGCGTTGATAGACCAGGAAGTGAAGAATGGAATACCTTCCCACAGAATTATCCTGGGTGGATTTTCACAGGTATGATGATGAGCTACATAACAGCATTTGTTACTGTGACTCACTGCTCATGATCTTTTATGAAGATAAAGTAAACACCCTGATGATTTAACACAAGAAATGTGTGGCAACATGAAATGTGTGGCGATGTGAAATGAGTTTGAATGTCTTTAGCTCAGGTGTTTTTAAATATATGGCCTCAACAGTAAGTGTGAAAGATTTAATTACGAATGTTTTCTCAGGGTGGAGCGTTGTCGCTCTACACAGCTCTGACAACTCAACAGAAGCTTGCTGGAGTGGTCGGTCTGAGCTGCTGGCTTCCTCTGCGCAACTCCTTCCCTCAGGTAAAGAGGAAAATAGGCAGACCAGTCGGCACCTGCTACAGTCATATTTCAAAGAAAGATGCCCCGAGCCAAAATCCAAATTTGATCTCGCCCTTACCAAGCCTGCTTCTCTAACCTTTAGCTCCTGTGTACATAACAGATCCAGACTGGATTAGTTAGTTGAAAATTCAGGCTGTTTTTTCGACAATCTTTTTAATGTCTCAAGAAAAACTTCCTGAATATTCATTCAATTGAATTACAGTCAAGGGATACATCATAATCCGTCACAAGCTGATAATAAATATAATCCTAATCTCTTCTGTTCTCAGGCGTCTGCTAGCATTGTTAACAAGGACATGCATGTCCTACAATGCCACGGTGACGCCGACCCACTGGTCCCCTTCATGTTTGGCAGCCGGACAGCAGAGAAGATGAAGAGCCTTATCAATCCCGCCAACGTCACCTTCAAGTCGTATCGGGGTCTACCTCACAGCGCCTGTCCAGAGGTGAGTGCGGGTTAAGACGGTCTTTGACACTCATCTCCAGTCGTCGCTCTGTATTCTATGTATCTTTGCTTTATGCAGGAAATGGTGGATGTCAAGCGATTCATCGAGAAGCAGCTTCCTCCCATCAGCGATGAATGAACGCGGGAGCGTCCGCACTCGCCAACAGCGCCATCGTCTTGAGCACCGCGGCTACACGGAGGCTTGTTGGAACTCGAGGAATCACTGACTTACTGGACAATAAAACCCACGCTGCTACTCATAGATCCAGACAAGACTGGAGCTACTACATGTTAACCTGGAAGAGGCATGCCTGACATGCTGCTGCACCCTGACCTGGAGCCACACACAACCCTCCGTTCTACAGTAGAGTAACAGTAGTTGCTTGATTGTAAGCCATTTCCTGCAGGACAATAACGTACTGGAACAACTAGGGCTACTTCATGGTTCATTAACTATTATCTCACAATAAATGGCCTATTGTTAAATGATTGTTTAATTATTGCAGCCTGTCTAGTGGTGCTGAAGTCGTTTGCACTTGATTTGTTGACGCAGTTATTAAGCACAAACTAAAATGTTGCTTTACCATGTTGTACTGATGTAATGTTGTACATCAAATACATTTGATATTTGGTCTGACAGACAAGCCATTCATGTATCATCTTAACAAACTGTCAGATTGTTTTACATTTATTTAAAGGATTCATTGAAAGTAGATCAACCGATTGATGTTATAACGTAAGTAATCACCATGTACCATAAGAAGTATTATTCTGTGGACGCGCACAACAAAGACAACATACGATTGTGCTTTATTTGATTTGTGAGAATTCAAATAGCTATTTCACACAAATGCCTGTTTAATTACACAAATATTTCAGCGGTCGTCTCTGTTTCCTTTTAAATTGAATAGAATATGACTAATATCACAGTATTGAAACACAGACGAGATCTATTTCCAGCTCCGTTGAGTTGTAAAAACGTATCTTTGAGAAGAGCTGAAAGCACCAACGTATGAAGTGAATGTCGCACCGTTCTCCTTCGATCAAAGGTGCTAGTGTAGAAGATCTTATTCCAAGGCACTTTCCTTCTTCTTAAGTTACTGTTAAATAAAGCTTACGAGTTCCTACAAGAACTGGATATGCATTAAGGCTCACAATATACCTAAATACAAATGCAGTGCCCACAGATGCATGCTTGCCCTCATTAAACAAGGTAGAAAAGTGCAATGTCAAGCGCTAGGGAAGATATAAAAATATAGATATGTTTCTGAACGGATGCTGGACCTAGCGTTGGCTCTGGTTTGCTCCGAGGAGTTTAGTGAGCTAATCATGGGTAAATGAATGCACGTGCTCGTTTTCCTCTCTTGCTCTAAATAGCAGGACTCCAACCGGAAACTCTAAATTCCTTTGGGCGGGACGCATGCGCCATTTGTAAAAAGCAATATGTGTTTGCGGTGGCGTCTATGGCTTCGGAGGCGGCTCCTCCAGGCTCTTCACCAGATCCGTGTACTCGGTTGAGTTAATGAAGCGCGGGTACGAGTCTCTCTGCATCAGCGTGTAGATCTGCTGCTGGGCGTCGTCGAACGTGTGCGACGTCGGCTCCAGCATGTTGCGGTTGATCACGTCTCGGACGCGCGAGTCCAAACTCACCTGGAGAACACGAGCAGATGAAAGAACACAACATTTAGAGCCACGATGATAAGAAACTAATTATTTGATATATTTGAGCAAAGATGGCAAACATTCGCTGCTGTGGACGACGTGTGAACGGGGTTTGCAGGACTTCTACAAACGTGTGTACTAAAACCTCTAACCAACCTTTATTTAACCTAACCAGACCCCAACATAGTGTTGATATACTTCACAATAAAAGATGGTTTGGAAGAGTGTTCATGTCGACTTTGTTCAACTGAGACATTCATGCTGTCAATTGATGGTCAAAATGTTCCATTGTGGTTAAAACAAATCATTTGAGAACCTGGAACTATCGAATGTTCTACATGTTCAGTTCTCAATGGTATTTGAATTAGTTCACTACTCGTCTTCTGGCAGTCGATGTTCTCAGTCGTTTCAGTCCCTTCAGGGAAACCCCGCCCTGGTGTCTCACCTCTTTAGGGGACAGGATTGAGATGAAGTCCTCGTATATTTGGCGAACTTTCTCCTCCACCACAGTCTTGTTGGTCTCCTTCTTGAGCTCCTCGCAGGCCAGCCAGAACATCATGTTCTCCTCGCTGAACTCTGTTCGCAGGAACTGCCTGAAGCAGCCGCGCCCGGCTGCGCTCTTCATCACCTTTTCGAACGACATCGTCCAGGAGTGTGCGTCTTCCAGAGTGGGCTTGGGGCTTCAGGGAAGGAGCACAGACCTTAGCTGATGCACTGGCTCAGTCTTATCTCAATAACGTCTCACCCTTTGAAACAACGGGCCTGTTTTCTTACCTTTCCTCACAATTGATGGTCCCCTCTGTCCTGCGCTCGAACGTGGACCTCTGTATCGTCTCATCCTCACTCCTGACCGTCAAACTGGAGGAAAAGATGTTTGATCTGATCAGCAACTTATTCAAAGTAGCTTGTTTCTAAGATTTAAAATAGCTCCAGAATCATTTTCATGTCAAAATAACTTCTAAAGATAAAGTACGTAGACTGTGAAATCCCTCCTGCAAGACTTCAGTATCTAGAACACACGGCATTGACAGACGGTGACAATTCTACCAAAGCAGAGGTGCTGTGAGGTTGTTTTCCGTATTTAAAATGAACAGTAAACCTAAAGTAAATTCGGCTTAGTTAAGTTTGCACAACTCGTATGTGTCAACTGTCCACAACATCCTGTGTGTAATTAAAATGTTCCCAACAACTGATGTAGCAGCTGGCTGCAGACTAATTGGTTCGGGTGTGAGTCCGCTGTGAGCCATCCCATCTGGGAATGTGGCTGTTTTAGCAGTGCAACAATTAGATTGAACTGATGTAGAGACAAAAGCTATTACTCGTCCCCCGGTGGAGTGAATTAACATGGCCGTGCTCTGCACACAACAGGTCGGCTTTCCCTCGAGGAGGCGCGAGTATACGGTGGATGATTTCTGTTTTTCTGAGATGACGGTGCGAGCTGTGGTGTTCTGGAGAGGGTGGGAGGACGGGGGGAAATGTCTCACATCCACTCGAGCTGTCGCCCAATGAGGCCAGGAAGTGCATCTTCACTTTGTTTTGTTTGTCACATCCCAGCCAACACGTCCGAGTGGGGCCAAGACATTTTTGTCCTCGGTTTCCATGGAGGCCAGGGTGGGTTGGTGATGGACCCTCGCTGGGCTCCATGTAGGACACGTATGGGTAGAATACAAACATAGTGAACCCGCGTTAACTCTGCCAAGTTCTAGTCCGAGTTTATTCTACTTGGTTGCCCATGTGGGCGCCAACACACAAGCTATGTTGGGCCGGGTTTTGCCTGATTATTCAATTCTAATCATTTCCAAATAGTGTGATATTTAATCATCTATAGTCCCGTTGGACATTTGAACACATTTATATAAATCCATGTCAAGTCCATGTAACTCAGTAATAACTGATTTCCTTTATGCTTTTTGTGTTTCGTCTTTGTCATAATCGATTCTATTCAAGCTGTAACTGTGTGATGTCTCCCTTCAGAGGGGGGTCTTGACCCGTACGCCAAGAAAAATAGTTGATTTTCATCACTTCGGAATTAATCCTCTTTTATAACCCAGTTATATCAGAGGAAGCAGGCGGCTTCGCTGACAGTGCAGCTGACGTCGGCTGAAGTGCAGCTACAAACTGCTCTGGTGCTCCCTCACGTCGTGGCTCATGAGTTTCTCTCTCCGTCTAATCTTTCTGGACCGTTCTTCTTCTCCCTCGACCCAACTGGATTTTCATTCTCTACCAGCACTGTGCTCTTGATCAGAAAGCTTTACTCACGTGATGAACGCTAACATGCATTTACTTACGGGATAATGTCTGGTTGTCATGTTTTGTAATATTAATTATATAAAACTATTAGCATGCTTGACTTCACTGGGGCTGCACAGATTTGTGACATGGCTGAAGCACTATAGCTTCACATCTAAATGACAGACAATGACCGGACCAACACGTCATTTCATCAGCAGGTAGACAAACACACTACTGGCCACCCCATTAGCCAAACAAGACCTTGGACCATATATTTCTCATCACCGGCCCTGATGTGTGTGAAGCACAGAGTGTTTTTACCAGGAGCAACTACAGCAGCAGCACCAGCAGAAGCAGCAGGCGTTCGAGGCATTGGTGGGGGTGTTTCCCATGCTGTGGCGCGCTTGGAGGACACTTGCAGCCGCTTCCTGGTGAACCTGCATCTGTCTCTTACGCATCTCCAGCCGCTCTGAGCCCATGGACTGCAGGGGAAGACAGAACGCCACAGTGAGAGGGAGCTTAGCACTGGAAGATTATTGCCGCATGAAACGGGTCCAGGGAAATCACAAGAGATTAAAGATCTTTCAAGGAGGCGTTCACGTCCAAGGAGGCCCCATGAGCGTCCTTACTAGGGAATGAATCAAACTTAAGCACTGGTCTGTCACCCTGTGGATGATTTACCTAATTCAAACTACAATATCCGAGGAAACCTCTCGGCACTGCACGATCAAGACGCGTGGGGGTCAACTTTTGTGCAATGCAAAAATCAATAAAAGACATTTTAATACGAAAAAATATGGGTCATTTCAAAGATTGAGAGATAAAAGCAAACACTGCGAGGAGCCAAATGTCCTACCGGTTTGTTGGATCATGCTGGATGGATCAAAACCAAATAGTGATGAGCAACAACCGCCTCCTCTCCGTGTCTGTGTGTGGAGGGACGAGCGGCGATGATCGCGACAAGGCGTTACTGGACCGCAGCGATCTCATCCATCAGGCGCATCCTCGGGAGAACATACAAACACTGGAGGTCGATTTAAGAAAGCAAACATGGCGTAGTAGGCTATGCAGATGTTATAGAGATATGATGGGATTATTTGATCAGAAATGCTGAGAATTGATTTCCGTTAAATGCAGAAATCAGCAGATCTGTACGTCTGTACATTCACATCGCTTTACGGCCGATTATCATTTCAGTGCAAATCCCAACAGATGAATCCTAATATTTCTTGGAGCTGGAATCGCCTAATAAAGATGCTCCAGCTTCACTGGATCCTGAAATGTATCCGCCTCGTTTCCCCCAAAGAAAGATTCAAACACGAGCGTTGTTATCTTTTTCTGCACTGTTCAAAAAATTAAATATATATATATTTATATACTCACTGTGTCACCATGAATGCCAGAATACAGGTGATTTTTTTTTTTTTTTTGGCTCGATCGCGTCCGTCTGCCTCCACTTGACACAAACCAGTTGGCTTCCTGTGCGCGCATGCGTTTCCTGCGAGTGTGAGAAGGTCCGTCTGCGCCCATGCGTTGCAACACGGGCTCCTTCTGGGCAGAGAGACGACGACATGGCACCACTCCATAAATCATGTGGAGATGCTTATACATTCATGTTTGTACATGCTGCTTATATGGGTTTATTTCTATGAACTAAATGATTAGGATGTTTCCCCCTGACTCAAACCCCATTAAGGATCAATAAGAAAGAAGAATGAAAATATAGGAATTTATTAGTATTAAAACTATATGTTTTTTTCTGTATGACTGTTTTAAATTTACGTCTTCCTTTTCAGAGGCTCTGGATAATTCTGTCAAACATCTGGAAACTGCCATTCACTCATCTTCAAACTCGCCACAGTGCGCCAGAGACGCGGAGCAGCGCGCGTCCACCAGAGGGCAGTAAAGACCCGTTCAAACACGCCTGGCCTTGTTTGAATCCTGAAGGATGGAGAGGCCAGCTGAGAGCAAGTAAAGACAACTTAAACCGTTTTGGTGTGTGAAATATCATTAGAGGGGGAGAATTAGCATTTAATTTTATGAAGAGAAGGTAGTCTGGCATGTTGCAGAGCAGTGGAGGATCCATTATTTTTATTGCACACGTCTATTTAATGCCAGTCTTCACTCCTGAGATTTACTGTATTACATTAAAATGAAATAAAATGGTCACGCTTGCAGTTGTTTTTACTGTATCTATTATACATGTAGTCAAATCTTATTCGTCATAAAGCCAGAGTAGAATCTGATGCACGTTCAGCATCACGTGTTGCCTCCTAACACTTCTGTTTTTCAGTCGACGACCTGATCTGAACACGAGAGCTGCTTTTTACACTTGCTTGAATACAACGACAGCATCATCCAGTATCTCCCTCTCTCTAGTGTGTCGGCGAGCACCGTCATTAACTATTCACCGACAGTGGTCAACATGTGTTTTGATATTATGCCAGTCATCTGTTTGTCCCTAAAAAGCTTCCCAAAGTCTCCAACGAATGCACATCAGCGAGCACTGACGGTGTGTTTGGACAGATTGAACGTTGCATTCCTTCAAAACACCCAACTGCTTCTCTAATTGTAATTCAGGTGGTTCTCCGACCCCTCAGCTATTATTTCTTCACCAGTCACTTGTTTATTATCAGCTCTGTCTGTTCCCCTCTCAGTTGCTGGATTATCATTATCATCAGTGTTCCGTGTGAATCAATGTGTCTGACAGTTCCTTGTTCTTTCCCCTGGTGTTCATTGTGATTGTTTTCTTCTGGGTGATTATGCAATTATCTCTCTCGCTTCTTCTCAGTGTCGAGACTTTGTCTGAGCATTTAGAGCAGATTCTGATGAAAGTTGGGATCCGAAGAAACCAAACAGATTTTCATAGGGGGGAAATAATAATTCAACCACTGTAAAAATATTTTTAAAACTCTACTTCTATCCACACATATGTTAAGGTTTCAGTTGTGGATTTGCATAGAGGAGTCGGCAGTGGCCTTATCAGAGGTCTGCACTCTGCCCGGCTGATCCCTTTGTTTGTGGTAAACAGCAGTTGGGTTTTATCAATGAGGCCTGAAATCATCCAGCGCTGGAAACAGGGCTTCTTCCAGTACGTATATCTCCCCGGACCGATGCATGCACAGCACATTCACATACACTTCCAGGGAGGAAAGCTAATCAAAGCGAGCGCGTTTATCATATCTGCGCCTTTGATTGACAGCACATATCGTGGAAGGAGATTCATGGCTGCAGTTCAGATACGACTACGTAAATATGCATGATGGTGATTGCATCAGAGGAGGAATATGTACCCGTCCTTTCCTCTTTGTATGTGTGATGCAGCTATAAAATACATTCAAGGTAAAGAAGTCCCTCTCTATAAATACTGTCATAAATCATGCATCTGGTGGCTGTTGTAATCTTAAAGACGAATTACCTCTCTGATAGATTTGACTCCCTCCAACTGGTTAGTGCGATCTATAGCTGGGTCATATCAGCACATGTCTGTTACTCCTGTCACGTGGATGTGAGCACCTACTGCTGCTGTATGTGTATCATTTCTAAATTCAATTGAGTACCAATTTCAGAGCTGGCAGCTTTGTGCAAAAAGATCAAGCTTTTTTGAAATGCAGTCAGTAAATCACCCGCCCGGCTGTCCGCTGAGGCAGTTCCCACCGGCGTGGATGCACCAGCTGCAGTTAGACGCAGGCACGCCGGTTATCACGTTTTCCCAATTTTCTCAGGCTGTTCGATTTATTACTGGTCACGGCTCATTCTGAAAAAGTAATTGTTTTCCACTAATTCTATGCTCTGATTTAAAAGCAGTTACTGTGAGTCTCTGTTGTGTTTATCTCAGAGACGCAGAGGTTCCAACTGTTATCTAAAAGACTGCTGTTCTTTATCAGGCTGATTGGATTCATCTCCTCCATAGCTCCACAGCGTGCTCGGCCTTGGCCTGCACGCTGGACTGCTGCATATCTTATAGAGAGAGAGAGAGAGAGAGAGAGAGAGAGAGAGAGAGAGAGGCAGAGAGAGAGAGAGAGAGAGAGAGAGAGAGAGAGAGAGAGAGAGAGAGAGAGAGAGAGAGAGAGAGAGAGAGAGAGAGAGGGAGAGAGAGACAGAGAGAGACAGAGACAGAGACAGACAGACAGAGACAGAG
>CAAKHC010008743.1:9647-40270 GCA_901007825.1 Macroramphosus scolopax | reverse complement strand
CTTTGATGTCTTAAAACGGCATTCAGGATCTTTTTTTTTCTGTTTTCTCTGTAATTCTCACTCTTCGCTATCAGCTGGATTCTTTTGATGAGCTTCTGTTTGATGAGAAACATCAGGCGTCTCTGTATTGACTCTGACAGGCGGAGGTCACTCCCACATCTGAAATTGACCGATCTTCTCCTCCAATCTCTCTGCCGATACGTGCGCTCTGTTTGTCTCTTAAATGATCGTTACTGCCTTGTCTTTCGGACGAGCAGGCCGGCCTGTCTCATGCAATTTACATCAAAGTAGAAGAACATCTTAGGATTTCATCTTCGAAAGTCCTTCCAGAAGTGATGTGAGGATCCATACAGCTCAGGAGAAGAGACCACATCAGTAGTGTTTCTTGCAATCGAAAAGCTAAATGGGTTTACGTTCACCTGTCGGCCAAGCAGTGGTCACCACTGATCGATCCCTAAATGTGCTCTGTCATTGATTGTGAGCAGAGCCGAGTGGATGAACGATACATTGAGACTTCACACACGTATTTGCTTCAGGGTCTCTGCAAGCCGAAAAGGATGAAGGTGATACCCTGCAGAGGAGCATGTGTGCTTGATGAGAGGGAGAAGTTTCTAAAATATTTACCGTCTCATAAAAACCAAGTCACCATGATTTCCTGTTGTAAATGGAACTGATTAGATTCGTCGTCACTGCCGAGTCTCTGCGGACGGTTTCCAGGTAGCTTGTCTGTTCACTTTGTTCTCTTTATGAAGCTACGAGTGAACGGACGGCATCAGGAACTCAAACCTGCCGGGTCATTTCTTCCAGTGTAAGTAGCCTCGGACTGAACTCATCCCCAGACACAATGATAGGTGGACCGGCAGAGCCTCCAAACAAAGTAAGTTCAGGGTATTTAATTAGGCTGAGGTCGGTACACTCGTACTCAATGCCACAGGCGGAAATATCCAAATCAGCTGGCGAGTAGGCAACAGGCCGAGTAGCAAAGGTCAAATACACACGATAGGAAAACGAAACAAAGGCTGGAGCTCTCGTCAGGCTTGGAGATGGAGATCAGACCTGCGCACCTTTTCCTCTTCATCCTGCATTGTTAGCAGCAGTTTGTACTTCTTCTCCGCCGTGTGCGGGGTAAAGGGCATCAGTCCACCGCAGCTTCAATCATTTCCAAATGAGCAGGTGAGAAATGACTGACAGTAGTTGACGGTGATCCCTCGGAGCCGCTGGCAGGCTGAGCTGCTGTAATTAAACTGTGGGTCCAGAAAGAGCAGCAGCACCACGTATTGATCCTGTAAACCATTCGCACTGTTTCTGTTGTGGAGCTGCAACTTTGCAAAGGGATTTCCTAACAGGTGCGCAGCGGATGATTCCTTTATCCTGAGAGAGGTAATTAATAACCCGTCAGGTTCCTCCTATAGAAGATGTTGGGGAGGACACGGTGGAGCAGGAAGAGGCAAAAGTTTAATTGACCTTTTATCCAAACAACTGTTGAACAGACTAATAATCACAGATGGGACATTTAAAAAGTTTTCTTGTCTTTTACAACATTTTTTACTAATGAACTGCTGTTACTATTTCTTATAAGAAAAGCTAATTAATGAATAATTGGCAGCAACAACAAAATAAAGCTTTTAGCAAAAGGAATTTAAAGTTTGCAAAAATAAACTTACAAGAAAAAAAGTTAGTAATGGAGTTAAACTAAATAATTAGAAACCAGAAATACTTTTCCGAGAGGTTTTTGTCTGCGTCAGATCTGCAGTGAGCGGATCTGCCCGGCTTTGAATAATTCATTTCTGTGAATAATTAGGTTTTCTCATTTTGCAGCGGTCATCCTTCAAAGACTGCTGACATTAATGGCTTGATTTAAAGAACGCAGAGGGATAAAACCTGAGTAAAAACAAGTGCAGCAATATTTTCAGATTATTAACAGGTGGTGCACATTGTTCTTTGCACACTCGAAGTGAAAGAGCAGACAGGAGAGGATCCGCAGCAGAGAGTCAGAGTAACAAGATTCAAGAAACCAGCAGCATTCTGGGACTTTAACCTCTCTGCTCCAGCTAATACAGGCAAAAACATCCAATGCAAATTAAATGAAGTGTTGTGAATGCTTCAAATTGTCATGTATGTTTCCTGGCAGTGAGCCACCGTCAACCTACCGCCTCTAAAAAGCACCATAAATACAAAAATACACAAGGACATCTTCCACCCTTCCAGTGTTGGGATAGAGAGCTCCACCAGCGTCCTGCGCCGGGCTCGATGTGATGGATGGCATTATTTAAAAACAAGGTGGTGAATATTCAGCAGAGGAGCAGCAATTTTTCAAGAGCCTGAAGAAGAAGAAGAAACCTGGAGGTGAAATATGAGTGTGGAAAACAAACAGTCATCAGGGTTCATACACGCATTCACCAACACACGGTCCGTTATAGGGAGACATCTCCCTGGAACACATTAGCGCGATAAAGTTTATTGTTTTGGCCGAGACTCTGAATCCTGCCGTCAGATTGATAACGAGGTTAATGATGGAGGAGCCGGTCTGAGCCGACTGCATCGTCTCTTCCCGGTGTGCTGAGGTGAATTTCTATGAGAAGCTTTTCCCAAATACTTTGAGTGAAATCATAATTGGCTGATGCAGGTAGGTGGAGAGCATGTAAGGTCGGACAGGTATTTAAATGAGAGGTACATTCCCATTAGCAGGCCGCCTGCCAAGCTGATGACCATTAGTCTGATGGGACTTGCTGGTTGTCACGTCCATTAGCCTGAAGACCTGTCTGGTTAGCTTCTGGAACAGGAAGCTGTTTAAAGCTGAAGATTTAACTGTTGCTCATTACTGCATTGTATTAAATAAAAATAAAATAAATAAATCAACTACATCTACTGATGCAAAGCTCAGCAACCCACTGGTTGATGTGAATACAGATGAATGGTTTTATAGATCCGATCTGTGAGCCGTGCACGAGCAGGAGGGATATTAGCATCGTTATTGATGATTCTCCCTGACAAGACAGTGTTTGTCCTCCCCCTTTGGTCCTCTCTGCGTCCTGGATGAATCATTTACACAATTATGGTTGTTTTTTGACAGCAGGTGATCCGAGCGACGTCCCGTCTGAAAGGAGTCTGAAATTGTTGTTTACTCCAGAATGTCTTGTAAGATGTCAGCCTGCCCCATCGTGCATGCGGCGGCACGCCGCGATAATCTCCTCACCGACGCTGAATGTACAAACATAGATTGCATTTTATAACCAAGGTGTCTGTTTGTGGACAAGGCTTGTCGGAAAAGTTAATATCGTGCTTGTACTTTTTCTCTAATAAGAAAGAAGAAAAGCTGCCTTCCTTTGCAGGAGACGGAGGGTGAGGGTGGCTGGTCAGCTCTCTTGTGCTGCTACATAAAGGAACGCAAGCACGCTCATGAATCGTCCCATTTTTGCTGCTCGTTGCGGGTGAAGAGCTCGGGGGAGCGATGGAGCTTGGGTTGAGGCGCAGCTGCAGCTCCTTGGTGTTGCAGTGATTCGGTCTCCCCGGTTGAAAGTTGAGTCGGCTTGAAACATTTGTCTTGGAAGACAGATCAGCATCCATCAACTTCAGTTTGATGCAACTGAGATAGATTATTTTGACAGAGTGATTAACAGGCGTCTCTTTTGCGTGCTTCGACATTCACGGTAGACCGATTTGTTGCTGATGGATGTGTGCTGTGTTCTGCTTTGACATGGCTTGTTAGAAAGAGTAATGTCAGCTGTCTGACCGCCACCTCTGTCCTGCAACCGATCACACGTGTTGACGTGTGGAGAATAGAGGCAAGCGTGTCAGACCTGCAGATCGACTCGTAAATACCTCGGAGATGAACCTTCGAACGTGTGAGCTGCCTAATGTGCCAACATTAACAGTACTTTTTGTACATTTTGTAACACCTGGAAGACTGAGGGTGCTCAGGTCATGGGTTTGAAACTGACCCTGTTGACCTGTAGAGGACCATGTGGGTTAAAAAGAGTCCTTGTCCTGCTTTCACCTGCGCCTGACGAGAGTGGACCATCTGCGTGGGCTGAAGACCAGCCAGCTGCTTGATTATTTCAGGTTTCTCATTATCCAAAAATGGCTCAGCAGAAGTTGATTCTGTGACATTCAACGGCGCTGAAGTGCTTTCCTGTAATCAGTCGCAGACTTTTGTATCACGCGGAACGAGGCACTTCATCAGTCAGGATGCCGAGTCGCCCAGTTAACCACGAAGAGCTGGAGAACGCAGCCGAAACAGTTCGTCAGGCAACATTTATACAATGTTTTTAACTGCCTTGTCATTTACGACCACGGAATCACGAAGGAGGCAACAGAGACAATGAGCCTCTGGGGGATTTAATACTGATTAGAATCCAGTCATTCTGGACGACTTCTTACAATCCATAAATAGCAAAAGTGTTTCACAGATGAACTGAGCTGTTTGATCTTCTGGGCGTGTTCAGGAAGATTCTCTGACAGGACGGGATGGAAGCAATTTACAACTGTAAACACCTTTTATAACTTTTATTCTGACAAATGTTTCAAGGCTCGTCAGCCCTTCGCAGATCTCTGCATCCTTGTGTGGTTTATTCAGATCCTCGGATGCATCCAGCCGTTCTGTGTCAGAGTGCCAAGCTGTCCTATCATTACTCCTGCAGAAGCCCTGGGTGGTCACTCACAGCTCTGAGTGCCATTGAAACTGAGCGGCAGGACTATCGGAGCCAAACCGCTCACTGCTAATCATCATGAGCAGCTGATGTGTCAAATCCATGTTAGATAATTTCGTTGTTGGAGCAGCTGGGTTTAGGATTGGATGGAAATGAGCACTTTGTATCCTCTGAGAGGTTTTCATGGTTTTAATATTGGGAGGTTTTTATAGGCGGCACGGAGAAGCTGCTGAAAATACTCCCGTGATTTACCACAACGTGACAGCGCGAGAACCTAAAGGGACCAGGAAGGTAAAGAATGAGCTGGTTATCATTTCGCCCGCACACTCAAACTCTCAAATGAAATGTATAAAAGTGTAGGACACGGCGGTTCGAGAGTCCCAGGAGGCCTCGGCTTTTCCTTTTGTTGTAACTTCAAAGACGTTTTCACAGGGGAATGATCTTTTCTTTCTCCTCCTCCCCTTCTGAGATCAGTCAATTGACGGGCTGCCGTGTGTTGCTTTCATGCTCTCGAGCAGTCATATTGTTTGTGATGGTGCACTCTCTCCGACCTTTTCGACACGCGGACGCTGGACCGGGGAGCTGGAGGATAATGAGATGCTGCCGTCTCTTCTAGTTTGAATCGCCTCCTTGATTACGACAAGAATTAGACATGAGATTGACATATATTTGTCCTCTTGGTGAACCCGTGAATTATTCATCAATAAAATATGTATATATATATTCATCTATATATTATGAATATCGTTTTCTAGGACCTGTTATCCTCCCCGGTAGTCCAACTGACGTGGCCCTCGTCATCTGATGGCAAAATAAAACTAGGTATCAGAAAGGTTCGGAAAATGATGTTAAGCGTGTTTAGTCAGCTTGATGAAAACAAGAAACTCGTAGGGGCGAGCGTGAATCAATCACCTGTCTCCCGCTGCTTGGCAAAGTCCAGAGTTTGTCGGACCCGGCCGCAAACCGAACTTTCCTCCTGAAACGGAGTTTAGTAGTCAAGCCTTCGGTGTGTCCCACAGACACCAGAGGGGGCGCTGTGCGTCAGTATAAGACGCAAGGGGAGTGAGAAATTGCCTCTATTTGTGGAGCTGGGAGTGTTGTTAACATTGTCTAAGCTAACGACAACACACAAACCTACACACTGGTCCTTTAATTTCTGCTGCCTTATAATCCCGGTGTACTCCGGGTCAGTTTCCTCATCCGGATGCACAAGGTCAGGAAGAAGTCATCTTCACACTGTAAGTCCTACAATAACTGTGTCATCGCAAAATGTTGTTGTTCGGCCTGATTCATGTATTTCATATAGCGAGCTCAGCTTGAGGATTATGAGGATGTAAGTTGGTTACAAATGACAGAAATGGGTCTCAAATTAGGTTTTGGTGTCACTGCCCTTCGGGTGGAAGGTGGCGGGGCTGCAACTCACTAGTTGAAGGGATTCTTTCTTTAAGAAAATGTAGACACACTTACAGAGTTTTCAAAACAACCCATTAAAGGCGTCGCTCACAACCAACATTCATAATGTTATTTGACTCGGAGCATAAAACCTGCTGTTAACTCTTGTTTGCATATTGCTCCCGCTGAGCAGCTGCATGCAAAGACTGCTGTCGGACTTTCGGGATGAAAGCATTTGGCTGCTGGGTTGAAAGGATTGTTCATGGTCAAACTTCATATTACAACTCATCCAGTATACACACTGCTTGTACTGGGCTTGTGTAGGTACTTCATTAAGCTGTAGCTCGAGGTGAATTTAAATTGGTAAGAGGCTGGTTACCACTTAGTCTCTTCTCTCGCTATGTTCTATTTAAACTGAAGGAAATGCACAGTACAGCAATCAATGTACTTTTATCACACTGCTGTGATTTTGAAGGTTGTAATAGTGAGTATAAATCTGTAGGTACACGGCTGACTGTCCTCCACAGCCCGTCTTTACGCCGTGATGATTTAAGCCTACTGACAGGACGTAATAGAAACACACATCCCAGCACTTTTAACATCCCTCCCTGCCTGATGTGTTTATTAATATTCACATGCCCGGTTGCCTGCCAATCCCCAGCAGCAGCTGTCTGATGAAGCCCCACTCAGATGGAAGATGTTCCCGATGCAGATATGGTTAAACATTCCATTAGCACAGCCTCATTATGTGTTTTTAAACTGGTCACTTTCTGAGAGCCGCCTTGCTGGTTAGAGCCGTGTAACCATGGTAACCGTCTACATACAACGATGTAACCAACTGGCAAAACTTATTCTTGAAACTATAATCAAACGGTGATATTTCTGTAATGTTATGAACCGCATGTAACAGTCTTTTAAAGGCAAAATGGAAAACAGTCTTGCAGCTTATACGAATGCAGAACTTGTTCAGATGTCAGCCGGTCGTTGTCGCAATGTTTACCTCTTACAGAAAAATGTTATACGTCAAGGTCCATTGCATATTTCCTTTTGCTTTTTCGTATAATTGAGAACCAAAAATGAGCAGGAGACACAGTAATGAGGCAGGAAGGAGGAGAACCTGGTTATTGCAAATCTTGACTGTGTTATTTCCTGGAGTCTCACATTAATGTAAATCTTATTCCACTTTTATATCGTCTCTGAATTTAAGTTGAAAGCCATGAAATGTTATTTTGGTTTGGATTTTTGAATTTCAGCCCCTCAGGAAACAACTAGAAGTAACAAGGAAGCTTCATTGAATGGATATTGTGTTGGTTGTGTTGGTGTCTTTATGACTTGGCTGCTAAATAAGGTTCACAAACACAAGCCGTGAGTTCTCCTCCGAGCTGAACAAGAACATCGGTGTGATTTATTTTTATGATGAGTGCGCAGTCACACATTAACTCTTAAAGCCGGCGTAATCTGCTGCTAATTATGAAGCAGTCACATTATGAAGCAGTAATCATAGTGCGGCCGTATGTACTCGGATCATTTGCAGACTTCCATTTCTTCTGTTGGAGTTTGTCTGATCCGTGATCACCTCAGCTCCTCCAATATTTCATTATGTTATCTCCTCATATGCATGTCACATAAATTCCTCATGAACTCACAGAAACGTCTTTTTTTTTACATCAAAATTAAGGGGTATATATAAAGCCCTGCTAAAAATAATCTCGTACTCAAGCGACTGCTGCCTACGGTCGCCACTGAAACAGGAGCAGCGAGTGATTCACTCTCAGTCTGGTGTGTGATAGCGTGCATCCGTCTGTGGACAAGGAGGGAACGTCTGGAACACGTATCAAAATATAGAGATGGATGCATGTTGACTGACCTGTAAATTTAATGTCTGTGACAAGATGAGGAGATCAGATTTTTGAACAACTGAGCAAAGATTTTCGACTCCAGAACAATGTGGAAAACTTTCTGTGCATACATTAGTATATGAGATGAGGGGTGGAGGTGGGCAGCACACATGCATATATTGATGACTGACTGGAACCACGGCGCAGCTCAAATCTCTGGATTGATCAACATTTCTTGTTGCACCTCAAAGAGCTCAGCCATGATCATGTTTTTTTTTTCTCTTCTGCTCACCTCATCTCACAGACCAGCCATCCGTATTCTGCACCGCACTATCTACCGTCTTTGGGTCCATTTCCGTTTCATGACTTCGCTTTCACGGTGCTGTTTTATAAATCACATTAAAGTTCGCTCCTCAGCTGTATTCAATTTCACGGCAATCATGGCCTACGTCTGCAGAGTGTCAAGCTTGTGCATGACTGCATGTCTGTGTGCTCATGTGTGCGAGGAGGTAGAAGTGCTGCGGCGCTCTGAATCATGGCTAATTGTGTGTCTGTGAAAGCGAAGCTGCTGAAATATGCATTTCAGTGCCTTTGGACAGCTATTGGCAGCCCTCACTTCTCATTACGTCGCATGCATCCATCAAAAGCAGCTCCCCTGGTGATCCCAGTGAGAAGGTTCAATGCATCACAGCAGAAGGGGCTCGCTCAACTTAAAGTGCTGGACTCACAACTCCTCCCTGCAGAAATGATCAGGATCATATCTGAGAGAATGTTTTTTATGCTTTATGTGTGTGTTTATGAAAAAGCTGATCGTCAGTAGGCGGTGTTTCTGTTTGGACCTCGATCTTACCCTGCTCCGGAGCAGCATAAGTCACCATGGTGATAAATCCTGCAGGAAAGTGAACCACCTTTGTGATGCTGCAAATCCTGAGCCGAACCTGACGTTACCTCACTAACCCCTCTAATCCTGTTCTGTGATACAGGCCTCCGGCCTTCATTTAATCCAGTAAAAGTGTAGTGTTGTTAGGGTGGCGCTGTCAACACCGATTCAAAATCTATAACAGAATTCTGATTGATATGACACATGAAAAGGAAAGTAGCAGGAGGTATGTGGGATTATTTTTGATTGAAAAAGCCTCACACAATTGCAATGATGCCCACAATATCCTGGGTTTTGTTTCCATTGTTGACGGATTATCTCATGTTATTATAATTTAATTCTGGCCAACAGATCAGTGAGTTGTAGAGACAATATACCCGCAGAGAGCTGGTCACACACTGTAGTCTATGAACAGCTTATCATTTATTGTTAAAGAAATGCAACAAAAAAAAGTGTAAACTTTACAAGTTTTCAAACGATGCACTGAATTCTTCAACTTTCCCCCCCCCGTCCCTCTTTGATGTATTGGAGCTCCTGTGTGCAGTCCAATCCCTCGGCCATCGATTGTAAAAGTCCCGCGCCATCGCAGCGCTCATTCAGCACTTTTGGAGATGATCGGCTGTTCCTCTGGGTCATAGATCATAAACCCTGAGCCCAGTGTGAATCGGATAAAATAAAAACACGGTGCAGAAAGCTTCTTCAGTGAAGCCTTTCATCGCATTACATCCGTCTATATTTGTTTATCACATACATGGAGCAGGTAAATATAAATATGTGTCTAATAGTATATCTGATCTGTTCTCATCTGTTAACTATAAGAGGGATCAGGGAGGCACTTGTCACGAATGATGAACAAATGAAATTGTTTTCCCTCCACTGATGAGTCTTCTCTTCGGTGAGTTGTACTCCAGGTTATCGCCTGAAATAGCTGCTCCCTCCTCCGAACCTGCACATGTTCCATCTCTGCTTCATGTTACTAGTGGAAACTGGGTGGGAGGATGCAGTTACTCATAGCAAAACACATGTAGAAGAAGAAGAGATGTTGTACATTACATGGAATGGTGATGATCTCTGTCACTGTTGTTGAGGAGACAATTCAACAAAATGAAGAAGAAGTCAGAAATCAGAGGTTTTCAAAGTGTTGGAGTTTTTATTTGATTCAAAAACTTTCTCAGAGTTTGCAGAACACAAATTACACCACTATGTCCAGACTGTTCTTGTAGGCGTTAGAGGTTTAAAGAACAGAGCACCATCGTGCCGTTTGATTAAACCACCACATGACATCAGTGCAGCAAACCGTTGACAAACTTTCTGCAAACAACAGTAATTGCATTTTTTTTTTCATGGAATCTAATGAATCCAGAAAGGGCGTCCAAATTCCAATTAGTCTACAAAATCCTTTATATTAAAGAGTGAATGTCAGGGCCTCCACGTTTGAATCCATCACCCCATTTACATAATTTCAAGGAATGAACTTAAAATTAGATCCCTGTCTCCTCCACTCACATGTTTGTGCAGGCGAGCAGAACGCAAACATGTTATGATCCATCTGTCGCTTCACGCCCGCCACTTCAGACAAAGCTGTGAGAGAGTTTTCTCCAGCCGCCTACATTTTCTCCACAAACACTGTAAATTACGAGCAGCGCAGTGTAAATGTCATTAGCAATGCTGTACTTTGATAAACAGCCAGTTTCAATTAACCCTGCTGTCAGCCGCCGCCACTCCAGGAAGCCTCGAAAACGTCAATTAATTGGTGCTTTGATGCTGAGACGAGTTATGTGTGAATCTGAGATGGTCAATAATGATTTACATAGACATTGACAGAATTGTGTCTGTTCACATAGACACAAGTATTTTTCTGAAGCCTGCACAGTAATTCTCCGTGTGGAGGGAGTTCCATTTAATATTTATGAATGTTGTATTGATTACCGAGGGGGAATTCTCATGAGCTCCTGCCTCTAAAGTCCATGTTCGGAGGTCAGGTGCAGCAGAATCGGCCGATTTAACACAGAAGGGGGATTTTGTTTGAATGCAGGAGAAGTGTCTTTCCAGGGCGTGTCCATGCTGTCAAGCTGCTCAGCAGCGGACAGATGTGCGCAGATGTGATTACATCAGGGATGGACTGAATACACGGGATTAAATCAAACACCCTGTTGTTTGTCTAAGATGTAAACAGCTTTGAAGTTTAACTTCACATGTTAATCCGATGAGGTCAGTCCGCCAATGCAAAGCAATTTCTAACATTGTTCGTTTGCTTTCGTTTGAGTTGTCAATCGAGTTCTTTAGTGGGACAAAAATGTCATATTTTTACCCAATCCAGAAAAGTATTTTATTGATATATATGTATATATATATATTTAATTATTTGTATTTATAAATGAATGTATTTAGTATGTTTTATTAATTTATTCATTTAATCTTGACAATAGAAGGCAAAGTTGAATATTTGACAAAAACTTTCCAACAACCTGGAAGTCTTACAACCACACTGGTGTCCCCTTGAGAGGAAGACAATTATCACTCAGTGCCTGCTGGGATTAGAAATACATTTAAAGAAAATGAAAATTAGGCCATGAAATTTCAAAACGATTCATCTTAATTTCCCTGATTACAGTTCGACGTTGGTAAGACAGTCAGGAACCTGATTGCTTTTGAGAGGCAGAGCTGCGTTAATTACATACTTGAAGTCAACAGAAAAAACTCTGTTTTATTCAGGACAATAGGTCCTTTTTATATCCTCAGACATTTGCTCCTCTGATGTAGGTCGGTTTCTTCCGAGGCCGACGATACGCTGAGCATGAGTCACATCATGATACACTGAATCAGTGTTTACTGAATCACTGAAACACCAATTTGCACAAATCATCGTCTAATGTCGGCGTTAGTCTGTTTGTTTCATGTAATCCTTGAGTCATTGTCACCTGGTCACATGATAGATGTTTATTCGGGTTGAGATCTGGTGACAGTGTTGCTAATATGATTCACATAATTTTCATCCTCATTAAACCAGTCTTGATCCCTCTGTTTCTGCATGGAAACATCTGGATTTGTGCACTCGTTCATTCAGGCTTATCCTTTAATTTGTCTCCCGTCTGCAGGGGATCCTGTAGAAAAGAAACCCAGCTCAGTGTTTCCAGGAGTCTTACACAGCACAAAATCTATACGTTAACAACAGATTTCTACTTTTTGAAATGACATAAAAAGTGAAATGATGGATCGTCCTGCGTCACGGTTGGTGAGGTCTGGACCTTGGTCATATACCATCGTCCTCGTGTGCCCACGGAAGCAGAAATGCCCTAAACTGCATCCTGCTGAAAGTGCAGGTAACTAGATAACCACCAGATCCACCTCATCTGCTCCACTGCCTCCCCTCTGTCTCACACTCCGCTGTGTATCACAGACAAGAAGAAATACACTTCACCTGCTCTGAGGAGCCTCAGTGTCGGGGCTATAGATTCAGATTTGTGAGAAACACTTTAAATGACCATCATCAGAGGACAAACGTTGCCATGTTGCCATATAAAATCCTCTGACAAACATATAGCGTCTTGGTTATGTTACTCGTCCGTCTTCATTCCCCTGTGACATGAGATTGATGGAAGCTGTGTGCCTGCCTGCGGCTGATTGTCATCATCATCATGTCATATTTTGGGTGACAGTTGTGTGTGTGAGGAGGTTGGGGGGAGCCATCCATCCATCCATCCATCCATCCATCCATCCATTTTTTGCAGGGTGGCTGTATTCTTGGGGTCCAAAAATGCTGCACCCCACAAGTTTAAATAGCTGTGACTTGGTTCATGGGTTTAGAAGTCGTGTGTGTGTGTGTTCTTGTGTTTGTGTGTTCGTGCGTGTGTGTGTGTGTGTGTGTGTCTTGCCTCATTGCGCGCCACCTCCATCCGCGCGTGTGCACGAGTGTCCGCAGAGCCGCTGTTGCTCCTCTCCAGACGCGCAGTGGCATCCATCCACAAACTTTGATGAGCTCTTCCCTTCACCGAGGCAAAAAACAACAAACTCCATCGGAGCTGCGCGGTAACGAGCAGGAAACATTTCCAACAGAATAGATCTTGAAAAGGTTTCGTCCGCAGATTCGAGGTGATCAAGGTGAGTAACCTGCGAGCTCCACGTTGTGTTTACGGCGCGCGTGTTCCTGAGCGACTGTGTCTCCATGTTTTGCATGATCCCCAAGTGGCTCTGAAACCCAAATGAAGTTGTGCATGTCGTGTTTTTTGCATTAACATTATGATTCATGGATTAATTTTAGGTGCGTTTTGTGGCTCCTCATGTGTCCACCTTCATCATCACCCGCTCCACCTCCGACTGCAACATCTTTTAACCCATGTGTCCGCTCTCATGTCTGAATCAGGAGCTTTCAGTCTCACAAACAGGTGTAAAAATGGAAAACACGCCGATTGAAATTTTCAAAGAAGACCACAAGTGCCTGCAGGAAGACTGTGCGGTGAATTCCTCCGCTTGGGCGTCCGGATACTCAGAGAGCCGCAACGTGACCCCCGATGATAGCTGGGAGCAGGAGAGCATGTCCCCCATCATCCCCATCATCACTGCAGTCTACTCCGTGGTGTTTGTGGTCGGCTTGCTGGGGAACTGCCTCGTCATGTATGTGATCATAAGGTAAGGCTTTAATGTGGTGTTGTCGGAGGGGGGCAGCTTATCTTCTGGCAGTAAAACACATGTGAGCTCCAATCAGAAGTGTGTGTTCCTCCACAGTCACTGGAGATGTTACTGCCAGTCGAGAGGGAACTGCAATCCTGAGGGGTTTAAAATGACCTCTTGGTTTTCCAATTTCTCCTTATCGCCTGCATGTGGCTCTTGGATGCTCAGAGGAGATACGTCCTGCAGAGAAAGGGGACATAAAGCTTTGGTATAAGAGTCAACATGTATGTGCGTGTAAAGAAACAAATATAAAACGGCCGAATCCACATAAACAGAACATTGTGTGGACCAAGGTTTCATGATGTAATTTCTAATTCATATTAAATGTGAGAAACAACCCAGTGTTTAATTGATTTGAACGCTCCCTCAGTGGCTGACAAACACCCAGCACCTCTAAAGTAGCTCTTTTTATGGACCCCATAACCAGCAAGACCTCCAAAATACAATTGCAATGTTCTATAAATCAGCCCTAGTTTGGTGGACATGATATTAATTATAGTGGAACCCACTGGTACTTTATTGAGCTGATAGCCTGTTTGCCCCCCATTGACCATTATTTATGGGGTGTGAGAGCAACAAATCTCCTCTGATGTCCACTGAACTGCAGCGGTGTCATCCAGAAGGCTTCGGACCACAGACAACAATTACTTTCAATCAAACTGATTGGGAGGGTTTCATCTCTTTTTCACTCTTACAAAGATTGTGTTTCACTGTTTAGTTGCTCTGCAAAGGATAATTCAAGTGAGGAGAGAAAAGGTTTGCAGTGAGTGAGCATGAAAAAACATTTTAAATTACATCGATGCAAAATGAAGAGCCAAACTCTTGACGTCTGGCCGTAAGTCAGCAAGGTTGGTGCTGTCGAGGCTGCTCTCATGGATACTTTTCTAATTTCAAACAGCTCAAATGATTGTTTGTATGTGGAAGGTGCGGCTAAAGAAAAGAGCAGTGGTGCAATAAAGGGGGGACAACTTGGACAATCCTCAGGGCTCATTAATGTCAGGGCCCCCAAAAACATATTAATATGAAATTACACGACTAATGACAAGAGTCAAAGAGGAAGATAGGTGAGTACAAAACTCTACAAATGGACTTTATATTAAAGCAGAAGACATCCTGTCTCTGCCAGTTAAACTTGTTAAGAAAAAAAACACTTTCAAATTGACGTGTTCTGGGATCCTCTTTAAAGGATTTCAATGAAATGGTATAGTTATGGTAATTCAGTTCTCCGAAGGCCACATACACGCACATACACACTTAGTGTTTCTGTGAGACTTACTACACGTGTGTGAGAATAAAAGTATTCACTCAGCGCACTAATGCTATCCTAATTAAATGAAGTGAAAACAAGGGGATGACACGTGGCCTGCAACACACTACACATAAAGATGAACCGCGAGTCAGAGAAACTGCATTACAGATTCAAGGAAGCGGTTTGGCCGGTGTTTAATTCTTAATGAGCCCAGCAGAAAGGTCTTCTACAGTGTCAGCCAAGTTGTCATGGCAGTCTCGATGGATGGTCGGCGCTGGTCATCTCAGTATTCCACGACAACTTTCCCTTCTGCATGTTTAACAGGTACACAAAGATGAAGACGGCCACCAACATTTACATTTTCAACTTAGCACTCGCTGACGCCCTCGTCACTACCACCATGCCCTTCCAGAGCACTGACTACCTCCTGAACACCTGGCCCTTCGGTGAGGTGGTCTGCAAGGTCTTCATCTCCATCGACTACTACAACATGTTCACCAGCATCTTCACTCTCACCATGATGAGTGTGGATCGCTACGTGGCCGTGTGCCACCCGGTGAAAGCCCTGGACTTCCGCACTCCCATCAAAGCCAAGATGATCAATGTGTGCATCTGGATATTGTCCTCAGCCGCGGGGATCCCTGCTTTTGTTCTGGGTGGTACCCAAACAAACAGTGGTGAGAAACAGTTTTCACTATCCCTGATTAAAGTTCTAAAGTTAAAGGTACAATTTGTAGGTTATTTGAACAAAGATTCATATTCCACACAAACCAATAGGGGGCAGCATATAACCAGAAAATTGAGGGGACCTCCCCTATGGTAAGAAACAAGACAATGCTACATTTCTTAACATGAAATGAGGATGAACCTCTCAATTTTTCATTTGTTTTGAATTCCAACTCTACATCTGTTCACAAGCTTTGAGTGAGAGAATGTGATAGCGGATAGAATCAGTGGGATTGAGTTTCCTCTATAAGGCAGCTGGACTGAGTCGCTGCTCCCTCCCTCAGTGTCGGGTGAAGAGCTCCAGAGAGACTTTATCTTCCACTTGCATAATATATAGTGTGACATATTTTTACTAACTGCGCGTCTACAGTGACTCACTACCAACTATTGAGGAACAAAGTGATATTAAAAGATTGTTTAAACACAATTTTTAAAGTATGTCTCACTTCAAGCTTCTACGAATAATAGTTTAAGAGCAAGGACGTGTTTTATCACATCAATCTATCAGTATAAAATATTCCATTCTTCCATCTCGCCTGAATATTGATGATGTAGGAAAAAGGTTCCCTTTTGAGTGCAGATTAGCTGTTCCATAACCGTAAAGATAACTTTATTATAGAAAGCCGCAGAATAGAATTTTATTCATAATTGAACTAAGGTTTTCTTCACCGTTAATTCACATGCTGTCGCTCCCTTCTGCCCTTCTTTCCCCCTGCAGACATCACTGAGTGTGCCTTGCAGTTCCCAGAGCCGTATGTGTACTGGGACACACTGATGAAGATATGTGTGTTTGTCTTTGCCTTTGTCGTGCCTGTGCTCATCATCACCGTGTGCTACTCCCTGATGGTCCTGAGGCTGAAAAGTGTCAGGATGTTGTCTGGCTCGAGGGAAAAAGATCGGAACCTGCGCCGCATCACGCGGCTGGTGGTGGTCGTGGTGGCTGTTTTTGTTGTCTGCTGGACACCCATTCACATCTTCATTCTCGTCAAGGCGCTCGTAAGCGTGCCTGAGACCACCGCCATCATGGCCGCCTACTTCTTCTGCGTGGCTCTCGGCTACACCAACAGCAGCCTCAATCCCGTCCTCTACGCCTTTCTGGATGAGAACTTCAAACGCTGCTTCAAGGACTTCTGCCTGTCAGCCAAAATGAAGGGGGACAAGGTGTCAGGGAGCAGGAAAGTCCTCAGTACGGTGGAGGCCGCTGTTCCCCTGCAGAATCCAGATGGGACGAGTAAACCCACATGACTAGCAGTGGAAATGTCTTCAATATCACACATTGGAAAAGAAGACTCACAGGACCTGGGCATTACCCACATCACGTCAACAATGTAGACTGCAACTCAGAATCTATTTCTGAAGTCGGCTCGACTTTGTTTCCTTTGTAGGAGACGAGTCTCTCGGCATTAAATCAGTGCCAATGTTGATCTGATTTTCTTGCAGAGATCAATTGAAGGTTACACATTGTAAATTGTATTACATCTTCTCCATAAATCCATGCAAAATTCATTTATTTCATCAAGTGTAATAAAGAATGTATATTTATAATTTCAACTAGTTTTTCAACTAGAAGACAGTTTTGTTTAAGTACCAAAAGACCCCAACTGTATCTATTTTTAACTCAGTGGATTATCTGGATTACAAGTATTCCTAGAATCGGCTCGACAAAAACATTATTGCCTGAGGGAATATCAAAACATAACAGCAAGGTTTTTCAGAATAATTGTGAGAAATTTGAGCGTTAAATGAAAACATAACAATGTCAATGTCCTTCAGCTATTATGCTCTTTTAAAGCTCCAGTGTGAAGTATTAGAGAGGGATTATTAGCAGATAGGAAATACGATATTAACCATGTTTTCATTAGTATATAATCACCAGACGATAACAATCATGTTTTCTTCAGCTTAGGATGAACTCTTTATACCTTATGGAGTGGGTCCTTTTCAACGGAGCGCGCCATTTTGCATCTACAGTAGCCCAGAACGGACAAAAAAAGCGCCTTCACATTTTTGGCACTTTTTCATTCAACTATGTTTGAAGCTGAATGCCTTCATTCAGCAACAGACACGGGGACCAGCTGATCGCACTGAAACTTGTTAGCTGTCATGGCGACTATAACAACATTATGAGGACAAGCAGGGGAAGCAGAGGAGGAACAAAGCGACAAGAGACGAGAGCTGGTTCCCACAGCAGAGACTGATGGGGCAAAAAGTCCAAGCAAATCTCCTTTCTATTATCATGAGCAGTATGTGATCACTGGAACCACACCCCATTGTGCGCTAACACTAATTGTCTTGCAGGTATCTATTACATTTTTCTGATTCTGAATAAGTGTTTGTCTGTAATAACACTTTGTGTTGTGTGAAGTTTGAGAAGCTAAATTCTGACAAAATGTAGCCTGGCGTGATTGATCCTGCAGGCCACCATAGGTCCTCTGACATTCTTGGAAGGAGGTCAGTAGATCCTTCACACTGGCCCTTACATTCTGCTTATGCCTGTTACTCTTTTCATTCACACCTATCAATTTGTGTCATTTCAAAAACAATATTTTGCCATATGTGCCTCTAAAAGTCCAGGATGACAAACGTTGGTGGGAAATTATTTCAGCGATGTTTCACAGATGAGTCAAACAGCACATCATGTTTAAAATGTTTGTATACAGCGAACGAGTCATAGGCACTTGCATGAATCGCTGACTCGCCAAAATGTTCTTTTGAATTGTGCTGACGGAGCATGATGTGAGACAAATGACTCATTTGGGTGTGCATACCTGTACAAGACAGAAGCAACGGTGGAAAATACAAAAGCAAGTTTATCAATGACAAAAGTGACTGAGAAAACCCTGGACTTGATGTGCTTTACAAATTTGACAGAGGGCTTCCTATCAGCTTTGACTCTGGACTTGTGTCCAGTTTGATAAGTTGTTGAATATAAAGTATATAATCCAGTCCCATGAGCTGATTATGGCTCTTAATGCACATGATCCTAATGAGATACTCATTTTATTGTACAGAAATCTGAAAACACGAGTAGGTATTAAGACATCTGTTGTGCACATGATTAATATAGTATATTATGAAAACTGTACAGTATAATAGTATATATTTAAGACCTTATTTCATATATCTATAAATCAGATAGAAGATTTGCACAGAAATCCCTGGAATATACTGTATTTGCAGCATGTCAACAATCATTGCTTTGATAGTATAATGCAGCCTATATGCTTGATGGACTGTGCTGTTGTAAACTATTTTGAATGTACTGCAAATAGACTGTATTGTATAAACAAACGATTACCTTTGTATGAACTTGTGGATCTCGTTAGAGAAGAACATCTGCTAATATTTAAGCGATTCATATTCTCATGTCCATAGACCAGATCCTTTTTTGGCTCGTTTATTTTTGGAACAACATTGGCGTTAAAAATAGATATAGCACAGCCGCTCTGTCATTTGACAACAAAGAATCATTATTCCAAAAAACGACAATGTGACTTTTATTTTACGTTTAATGTTTTTTTTTTTGCAATCTCATCCTTATTGCTTTATAATTTGCAACTGTATATCAGCTTTGTCCGTGGTTTACCGCACAGGAGCTGTGTTGATCTAAATATCCTGTCTGTGAACTGATCAATATTAAATGAAGTATAACAAATGCACAATGATTCTCATCTCTAGCTCATCTTCTTGTCAGGTTTAATTTGTATGTGCGTTGTGTTGTAGTGACACTCACCCCAGATGTTCCTAGACCATTTATAGACATGAATATGCAGAGATGGGGATTGATGTGAAGGTGGGAGGATTTTGCATTCAGAATTTATTCTCAGCCTAACGCTTTTCAGAGGAAGGAAAGGGGTTTTACTAGAAAGTACTATCTACAAAAAAAAAAAACTAACATAGTTTCAAGTCAGTTGAGCTGGCGATCATGCCTTCAATCGATTAATTGCTGCACCATCAAAAAGATTATAATTTCCTTCGAAAGAAAAAACACAAATTAGAAAAAGAATTATGAGAACATCAGAAAATGTCAGCAACTATAATAGATTGTGGCGAGGCTGGCAGATGCTGCATATGTTATGACTTTGCAAAGTGAACATGTTCTGGTAGGTTGTAACTGATATCCCGTGATTTATTTTAGGTGCACATTCCTTGCAGACCAGTCACACGCTTCATCGGAACGAAACTTGAATGAAAAGCAATTGCAAACACTTTCTGATAACATTGCCTATAATCGAATGGAAAATACAAATGATGGATAGCATCGAGGTTCAAACATTAACAGGATACTAAAGAAATGTATTAGAAAAACAATCGAGCCCCGTGGGGGTGTGGTCGAGTGAGGGCCGATCATGTGATTCCCTGACGTCGGCAAAAAGCCACTTCCGGGTGTTTTCCTCCAGCTGGAAGTTGGGCTGTGGCACCGAGACATTGTAGCCTTTTCTCTACACTTTAAGTCGTTTTTTTTACTAAAATGAATCGTTTATTCGGCAAAGGGAAACCTAAGGCTCCGCCGCCGAACCTTACGGACTGCATAGGAACTGTATGTATTATCTAGAAATAACTTTATGAACGCTGTAAAAGTAAACAAAGATGGATCCCTTTGGCTAACTAGTTAGCCAACTTTAATGAGCAGAAAACAAGGCCAGCGTTTGTTCTATTTAACTACTATTTAGTTTCGCTGGTTGAACTTAGTTAAACAATGATTCGTAGTTTCCTCCGTTAATAATAACAGAGGTTTTACAAAAGTATCATAACAAACGCTGGATTAATTGCAATGTTTTGGTCATGTCAGTCGATAACAGGGTTTAAAAGCACAACATCAGGTTGTTTATTCGAACAATGAATCAGCATTTTGTCATTTTAAGCTGGAATGTGAGCCAGACGACAAGAACACAGCAGAAACTATATTATTTCCTCAGTGAATTGGAAATCAGTCAACCAGTTATACAGGTTGGTTGTCTGGGCACGGCTGCTATTAGATGACTTGCCAGTAAGAGGCAGTCTGCATGACATATTTCATGGTATTCAGTTAGGCTGCAGTTAATGTACGCCTCAAGGATTAGCCTTGTCTGAAATTCATCAGTCAGCATTGACTGTGTATAGTTTGTAATTAACACCTTTTATATAGAGAATCCTTCTGTCTGTGATCATAATCAGATGTTTATGTTTATTGCTGTTTCCTCTGCTTCCAGGTTGATTCCCGGGCCGAGTCCGTTGACAAGAAAATTGCCAGACTAGATGTAGAGCTTGTAAAATACAAGGATCAGATGAAAAAGATGAGAGATGGTCCTTCAAAGGTGAGACTTCCCTCCAAGTGCACTGAAACTCATTGTTTGCTCTGATGATCACTTGAAAATATGAATTATTATCGACAGTACTTGTACCAAAACTGTATTTTCTCTGCATAAATTACTTTGAAAAAATCCAAAATGTTTCATATGTTTTCCACTGAAACATGCTTTATAATTTTACCAAAGGAGCTAAATTCTCAAGAACTGAATGTTGCTTTGACACAAGCAGCCCTTTAAGAAACGGGGGTTACTCAGAAAACACAGTCTACAACAAAATTATGAATTTAATGAGGAAACATCACATTAAAGTATATTTAGTCGTACTTTTTCCAGACATTTAATTATGAAAACTTTACTCATTGATTAACTAGTTCAACAAATGTAATTTAGTGCTTAAAAAGTATTGATTGTTGATACCCAGCTCTACTGATCACACACCTCTGTCCTGGTTGTGTTAATGTTTATCATTATATTTTATCTACTAGAACATGGTCAAGCAAAAGGCCATGAGAGTGCTGAAGCAGAAGAGAATGTAAGTAATTTTAAGAGCTTATTTTATTCAGTACGCTTTTAATTAGCTTGTGTTTTTCTTTACCGTCTTCATTCTTATCTCCTGCAGGTATGAGGGTCAAAGAGACAACCTCATGCAGCAGTCGTTTAACATGGAACAAACAAACTACTCAATCCAAACCCTTAAAGACACCAAAACCACAGTAAGAAACAAAGATGACCTTTTCCTCCAGATGTTTAAACCCCAAGCTGTGACTTGCTACTAATATTTGTGTTTTTTTTAGGTTGATGCCATGAAGGTTGGCCTCAAGGACATGAAGAAGGCATACAAGCATGTGAAGATTGATGACATTGAGGTATTTTTTTAATTCTTAGCTTTTCTTGCAGAAAGATGACTGGTTCTTAAAAATAATCTTTGTTTAACTGTGGATTGTTAATTTGCCTGATGTTTGTCAATATGTAATGAATCCTTGTTCCTTTCGCTGTATGAAATCTATCATAAGCACTTCTGCTAAATTTATATTAAACTAATATTACATAGTTATGCCTCGATTATGAGATTCTGGTCTGATACAGATGGTTAAGATAATTTGGTGTTAACTGTTTTTTTGTTAACTTTGTTCCTTGTTATATTTTCACACTGTTGATGATCTCAGTTTTATTTAAAAACAAACCATGTGTGCTTACGACATCCGTTGCCCTCTTATCTCATGGCAGTGTCCAGCCAGTGGCTGTGGTGGTATTATAGTACCACCTATTGGATCTCCTCCAAATCTGCAGCTGTGTCAACTAATTCTGTCATCACAAATGAACATAAACAACCACAACTGCCATTGTGAATGTTTTCTTATTTGCCAATAGGCTGATGGTGTTCATCAAGCCGAATGTCAGTTGATGTTCAGCCAATAGATCACTTCATTACTATCCTACATACAATGAAGTCTTTCTCACAGTGTGCAAGGTCAGCTTTAAAACAAACAGAATTTTTTGTGTTTAATATTCAGGATGTTCAAGATCAGCTCGAGGACATGATGGAGGACGCAAATGAGATCCAGGAGGCGATGGGTAGAAGCTACGGCACACCTGACATCGACGAGGATGACTTGGAAGCAGGTCGGCATTCTTCTACATTCCATACATCCAATAGAAGCATTTCAACTATGAAGGCTTGTCTATGTATAAAATTGGGCTGTCGTGGTGCTTCGTCGACTGAGAGAAATTGAGCTTATTTTTAACCTTAGCAACATAAAGGGAAGTTAGATATCGTTCAATTGTATTTACTGTCCATATTGTAATGATGGTTGAAAATCATCAGATTCACTTTAGGTTTCATTCACAGTGGCACAACCACAAACAACAAAGCCTTATAAGGAGAATATCTTTTGGTTTGAATTGAAAACGTGTTATTGGTTCTGCAGTTTCGTCCCTTTGCAGATGACGGCAGTAAATCAAACGATATCAACAATACATATTAGTCTTTTGACGATGTAACCTCTTTGAATATTTAGATGAAAGTCAGTGTCCAGTTGACTATTAGCTCAAAGTTAATATATAAGAAGAGACAAGACATCCAAGATCCTGATGACACATCTGCTTTAACTGTTGTGTCCACAGAGCTGGACGCTCTGGGAGACGAGTTCATGCTGGATGACGACAGCTCCTACTTGGATGAGGCTGCAACAGCTCCTTCCATCCCAGAGGGTCTGCCTGGCGACAAGTCAATCAACAGGGTATTTCACATTTTGAAATTATTTCTATGTCATTGGTAAATTCCACTTCTGGTTCACCCAGCTTCCATTAATGCGTTTGACTTGTGTTCCAGGATGGTGTTCTGGTGGACGAGTTTGGACTTCCTCAGATTCCCGCTACATAAAAAGGAGCAATCTGTTTTACATGTATCATATCATATATCATTTTTTGTATTTATCCAACTGACACTCCCAGCTTTGGAGTATTTAACCTAAAACATCTGCTGTCTCAAGAATCATAGTGATTAACAGGAAATCGGTTTTCTTAAATAAAAATGATGTAGTATTCTATTTGTATCAACTCCTGTCATGAATCTGATTGTTGGAATTGGGATTCTCGTAACACTGTACAGTTTCTGAAGCACTGTGTTGCTGAGAATATAAATTATATTTTTCAAACACTCCTTTGTGTGATATATTCATTAAAGAGTCATCACGTCTAAAAAAGACATTTATTGTCAAGTTAAATACGTGTATGATAAGTACAACTTCAATTCATGTGTATGAAGTCAAAAAGAAAAGCAGGAGGGGCGTGTTGTCATTTAATTTCGCTTGGACATCTATTCGGCAAAGACGTCATTATTATCACCAGCTCAATCTGTAACTGTGAGGGAAGATTTTCTGGTGAAGGTAATCCACCACACTGGTCTTGTTCCGCAGTTTTTCAAATTCATAGAAAGGGATCTGAAAGAATAATCAAAGTCTGGTTTCATTGACAGCAGTGTACTGACAGAAACAGATATACAACACAGTTGTGATCATATATCTGAACAAAACTAACATTCAAAGTATAAGGCAATAAAAGTGATGACGAGGGTCTAACCTGCACAACTTCATATCCCAGAAGCCTCAGGTGTCGCTGCTTAATTGCCTCTTTCCCAAGTAGCTGCCTTGTGTTTTTGGTGAACCTCTTGTGTCCGTCGATACACAGCGCTATCCTGCCAGCACACAAACACAGTACAATACGTTAACACTGGACTGATCTAAATATGGCTGATGCCTCCCATTGTGCACAATGACATCGGCTATTTGCACTGGTGACGTCATTCGGGGAATGAAGCAGCAGCCTGGACTGCCTACTACATACTGAAACATTCAGTACCACATCCTACTAACTCAACGAGCTCATTGTTTGTTCACACTGAAGTACTCAGCAGAAAACTTTTAGTAAGCTATGTCTCGTCTTTATAAAAGGCGAACATCACGTCATGGTAGTCGTTAAAGGTTTTATCTGGTACTGATGCCGTGTACTATGTCCAGTAAGCTCATGAAACATACACAGAAATTGTAGCTAATGTTGTACACAGATGGGTATTCCTCAAAATATGCAGTACAAATAAATGAAAGCGTTTACCTCTTGAATACTTCGTCATCATGACTGGCAGGCAGCACATATCCCTCTTCATCGAGCTTTATCTCCACATCTACAACAACAAATAAATACACATCAAGGCCTCGGTAGGTAAACAATAGGATTCCCAGGATAATCCTCATAGGGTTTATTACCGAGTGTGTAGCAGTATGGTGTCAGAACTTTGGATCCAAAGAAAGAACGGGCCCCAAGTAAATCCACCAGTCCTGTTTTCACCGAGTTGTACAGATGTGCTTCGACCGGCGTCTCCAGAGAACGTCCAGGCGTCAGGAAACACTTGACACGATACTTTGAGAGAAGCCTGGGACCCTGAGGACAAAGGGTGTTGGGGAGAAGGTGAAGGAGCAGGCGGGGCACAGATTCTTTAAATTCACATTGTGCATAGACAAATGTAAGACAAAGTGTTTACTGCATTGGGGTGTTTACAAGCTGCTTGATTGTATTTAATGGAAGATGACATGTACAGGATGTGTACACAAATTAACGATAAAAAAAGTTCTTAAAAGCATCTAATCCACATAAAACCTCACATACATGGCAGTGAGATACACCGACGTCACTGACCCAAAGCATTTCATTGATTGCAACTTATAATTCAGCTTTCGATTCAAAAACCTACAATATGAGTAAAAGTAAGTCTGCAAAATGCCGTAAGTCACAAAGGTAGCAGGTTCAGCTTTCACACACATAACTGGAATGCACTGAACCACATATACTGATGGTATGTTAAGTAAGAGGGTGTGTCCTGGTAGCGGATACTGAACTGACATCTATCTGTGGCGTCATTACAAACAAATCTAACCAAAGAGTTTTAAATGATCAGGCTACCTGGTAGAAGGGACACTCCAACTTCACTGTCATGTAGAGCTGGGTCAGCTGAGCCAGAACGATCCGGTCCATTCCTGTGCCTTGCTCTGAAACACAGAGATAAATGGAACACACAGAGCAACAGCATTAGATTCATTCTACACGGGAACATTCTTAGCACATTCACGAATGTCACGTGTGTCTAACAGGATGTTTTACCTTGCAGTTGCTGGAGGAAAAAATTGCTGAAAACTTTGGAAACATAATTGACAGGGAACCTCTCCACCAGGATGCAGGAGTGCAGTAGGTTGAGCAGCGTCCGAGGTTGAAAGTGGGAAAATCGTGTGCGCAGGATTGTCTCAACTTTCCTGAACACCTCACCAGCGTTGGGTGGAAGGTAGCCCAGCTTCCCAAAAGGCATGATCTGACGGGCCACCTGGCTGGTGCTGTAGTCATCTGCTCGGTACACAAAACTCTCTGCGATGACGTCAAACACAGGCGGCGACAGGATGTTCCTCCGGCTGAAGAACTGCATCACCTTGGTTACTGTCTCTGGCTGGGAAGTGAAGGCCATTGTGGGCACGTATTTCTCCATCGCCTCCACAAAATAACGATCACTGTGACCAAAGTGCATTAGAGCTCCGAGCACAACAGTGAGCTCCTCATCAGTGAAGTGGGGGACGTGCCGTACAGCCTGCTTACATAGATTGATGACAAGAGGCATGGCCTGGGTCTGATTTAGGGTCACAAGAGCACTGAGCAGCCCACTGAGAGCACCAGGATCCATGCAAGAGGTGACTGTCACAGCGTGGGTGTGCATGGCATTCAGCAGGTGTCTGTATTTCCCATCTTGCCCCACACCACCTTGCAGAAGTTCATAAACAGCAGCAAGATCAGCTATGCTCCAGTGGGCCGGCTCTTGCTTCTGGATTTGCTGCATCACCTCCTCCAGCATCACACAGCCGGGACCCTCCATGGCCAGCATTGCCTGGCCAAGGTTACACAGCTGCCCGACACTCATCTGACCCCTGTCTAGCCTCTCCTGGCTCTCAGACACCAGCCGCACCATTAGCTTACTCCAGGGATCCAAGAAGAGGCGTGTGCAGGCCAGCAAAGCAGACACCAGCCCGGCATCAGTCAGCCGCCCAGAGTCCTGCTCCAGCTGCAAGCACAAGGCCCTGATGATGTCCTTCTCTAGCACAGAAGGATCCTTCAGAGATTTCCCCTCTGTCTCCAGGTCAGCCACACGGTGGAGGGCGGCTGCAGCCATGGTGTCAGACATGATCTCCATAGTCCGCAGCAGTTTGAAGACCTGCCCGCATGAGAAGCAGCTCCTCAGACGCTGCTGGAAAGCCTCCTCCTCTACAGCTGTGGGTCGGTGCAGCTGGGTCAGACAGAACCTAGGAATTGAATCTCTGTGGAGTCTAACAGAGCTGCTGGCGACGAAGGATGGCTCCCTGGCAATGGTAGTCAGGCTTCTCGACCCACAGGACAGCTGGAGCCTCCGGCAGCCCTGTGTTCGGATACACCGGCCGGCTGAGGACCACAAACAAGCTGCACATACGGGTTGACCTGCACCGCTTATACCCAGAAGGTTGGTGGGTCCAACAAGAGGGTAACGTTGAATCCCGAACTGCCCGAGCGGCGGAAGTCTCTGGATCAGCTTCAAAGCCATGACCCCGGTCCAGTACTCCTCTCAACCAGCTAAGTCACAACATGGAAAACTTTAAAAGAAACAAAAAACAAGTTTAAGAGTTTGTTACTTGACCGTACACAAATTTACCCAATCTAACAAAATCACCAGCCATGACACGCTACTCATCTGTTAACTAACCAACCTTGAAGGTTGCTAACGTTAGCGGCTAGCGTCCTGTATATCATGTACGAGTGCTTTTGTGGCTGCTAAAGGGTATAAATACTGACAGGTAATCTCGGAGTGATATAGGATTATGGGAAGAAGAAACAGCAAATATGAAGATGTAACCAGTTGAGTTCATACCTGGACTTTTCTGACAACGGCAAAGGGTCAAAGAGGAGCCACTGACAACGAAGAAGATGCTTCCAGCGTGGTTCCATAAGAACCGAGAGGCGTTCACGTTACCACGGAAATCTGTAACTCCAGAAAAAGAATTACTCGATTGCCCGATGCGCAGAGATTTTTGTTAACAACAAAATATATAAGGTGACCATGTAAAAATGTCTTAACAACAATAAAGGACATTTTATGCATTTGGAACCGCTTAACTTTGTTGCACTCTTCCCAGTTAATTTTCCCAATGTTATATGAGCGCAGAACCACTTGTAATACTTTTTTTAAACTCTAGAGGGCGACAATTCACGCACTAACACCTATTTACCTCCACAGCAAAGCAGTCGTCATTGATGTTATTTATTTGTAGACGACAATGAATGACTGTAGACCAGCAAACAACCTGAACCATTTGCAAACGGCTTGACTTACTATAATGCATAAGAGGGGATATATTAGTTCCTGTATTATGCAAAATGATTGTGACGTGAGCATTATTAACATTGATGAAGTGAGGTTGACTCTGTAATTGCTTATGAAGGACCATCAGATGCTGATGTGATACTCTCACATCAGCATCTTCAGACTTCAATTTCCACGTAGAAACATTAAAATAGAAAATATTAAGCCATTAATCCGACTTAATTCTGTTTATCCTCCATGTATTTCCTTCAATAGAATACACCACACAGTGACCTTGTCCATTGTAGCACTTTTGACTATTACTCAACTTGAGAAATGCTGTCTTAATTACATGATAGCGTTTTCCACTAACCCAGTAGTGTAAAGCATGACTATATGCTGTATTGAGTGCGTTATCAGACATTTTATATGATTGGGTTTATCATGCAGGTCTGTCTCTGCTCTAGCATGCCCGTTAGATAAGGACTTTAATTACATCAGCACACTTCATGAGATATGAAGCGCCACAATGGATAGTTTCCCTTTATCTATAATGAGATTTAACTGTTTCACAAGAACTCATTTAGTTTTCTATGTATTGAATTGCTGTAATCCTTTCAACTCTATGCATTTGCCCTTTTAACCTTTAAAAGAGAACTCCTGTGGGTGCTCGTCAGCACTTGCTGAATGATTTTGGGAGAGAGGACTTGTCAAGACTTGACAAGAACCCAAGGAATGAAAAAAGGTGGTCACTGGAAAGAAACAGACAAATACTTCAACATTTATTTTACTAGTCATTTTATGCCATGGAAACAGATAGCAAAATACAACTTGATAGAGGGCTTTATTTAAAAAGGTTATATTATAAAATGTAGAAATTCAGCTAAACCCGATCACTCGAATTGCAAAGACGTATCCCTTAGAGCTTCCAGCATTCTGCCACTTAACATCTTAAATGACAGAAAAAAAGCACATTTGTAAATTACAGTTTTCTTGAAGAGTAAATCTGGCAATGCTGGAAGTTCACAACAAATACAGTGGATAGTTATTGCTTTGGTCTGCTTTACATTGGGTTTAAACTGGAGAGTTGAGACATGCAGCACGGTGGGCCAGCTGACTAAGAAGGCGGAAGGAGCAGAAAGGAATATGCTGGTTTGGTTCTTTAATCGTCCTTATCCTTGGCACCGTGCTTTAGGATGCGAGTGAACTCCACGTAGTTGAAGTTATTTTTCTTGTCGATGGGCGCTTCCCGGAAAAGCTCATCCACCTCCTCATCTGTAAACCGGTCACCCATTGTTGTTAGCAGCTCTCTGAGGTATTCATCCTGAATGAAACCTGGACAAAAAAAGTAAAATCGGACAAAAAATGAATACATCAGAATGATTGCATGGACATTTCTTTGTCTGCCCTGATATATTTTTGAGAATCACAAGCTCAAGTGCTTTTTACCTGTCCCCTCTTCATCAAAGCAAGCAAAGGCATTTCGGATCACATCTTCAGGGTCTGTGCCATTGAGCTTCTCTCCAAACATGGTAAGGAACATGGTGAAGTTAATAGGCCCAGGAGCTTCATTCATCATGGCCTCCAGGTATTCATCAGTTGGATTTTTCCCTATACAAAAAGGACACAAGTATGTAAACTCTTAATTAAAGCCTGAAGCTCGACAACTTACTAAAATAAATGAAGGATTCAAATGACTGCTTGCTGAACTAGTTTTCACAGCAAACATGCCAAACGCACATCCTAATGAACAATCTGCACTCTTTATTTTCATACATGAAAAGAAAAGTGTCAAAAAGTCTAAGCCGATCCTTGATCACAGACTGTTCCACTCACCCAGTGAGGCGAGCATGTCATGAAGGTCCTCTTTGTCGACAAACCCATCACGGTTCTGGTCAATCATGTTGAAGGCCTCCTTGAACTCCTGAATTTGAGACTGGTCAAACATGGCGAAGACATTGGAGGTGGCGCGCTGAGGGCGCTTCTTGGTGGTCTTTCCCTTTGCCCTTTTGCTAGACATTTTGACTGTTTTATTTCTGTGGAAGTAAAATAATAAATTAACATTGTTAGATTATACATCCTGCAGCAAGGGAGACTTAAATACAACATAAATGCCATTATTGACTTTAAACAGTTCTTCCTGGAATATACAACACTGTTTATTTTTTCCTGTAAGTCATAATTTTGAACCTATATCACAAAGAAATAAACAGATTTCTCATCATTCAAAAGTATGTACTTTGTATAAGAAAAACAAAAAAGGTCCAAGGATTGATGAGATCTGAAAACAATCTGATACAAGGCAAAGTGGTTCATGCTGTTTTGGCCATTTCTGTCCAAAATTAACTGCCAGGGCAATTTAAATCTCTGGCTGTGAATTCCCCCATTGGTGTCCCTTGCTGGGCTATAAATGGAAGCAATCCTCATCTTTCTGGGTTGATCATCTCAGTGCCTTCACTGAGGGGAGAAACTTACTGATGTGAAGACATATGCCCTTATGTGGCCATGTTTTCAAAGTAGCTTATCACATCTTGACAGCAACCTAGGTTATTGCAACTTTGTCTGTGTGTGGAAAATTGACTCAATTGGCTAGGGCAAAAGGACCTTCTTGAGCTGGGCTACAAACAGACATTTATCAAAATAATAATAATATGGCTAGATGACATTTGCCTAACATGTAGACGTATTTAAAACTACGTTACAGTTTTATGGATTGCGGCCTGGCTCGGGCCACAACAACGCTTGTTAACAATATTGACATAACTTTACGATGTATAGTGAGAATACACCAAAACTAGAGTTGCCCAACATCGTATTTACATTTTCAATTTCTAAACATTAAAACCAGTCGTCTAAATTATCTTCCTATTTGTTCCCAGGAGGGTTAAAAAAAAAGAGGCGGCGGTGCTAACAGATAGCTAGCTAGCTAACAGTTAATTCAATGCTATAAACTAAACATTCATTACGGCACCAAGAGTATAAACCGGATACACTTGTCTAAAATGACAACAGCTACCTGGTATTATGATAGAGAAACACAAATATTGTCGCTAACGGTG
>CAAKHC010008742.1:8817-31309 GCA_901007825.1 Macroramphosus scolopax | reverse complement strand
CTCTGTTCTTCCTAAAACTCCCTCACTCTCCCCTGACATCCTCCTCTTCAACCAAACAAGCTGTGAAAGCATTCGTTTTACTATTATTTCCTCATCTATTAAAAGAGAGACAAAAGATTGGTAGGCTGGTCACACACACACACACAGGAGGAAGAGGAGGAGGATACATTATTAGATTGAATGACAAAAAAGAACAATGTTGTGACAGTGAGCAGCTGGTGTTTCCGAGTGTTGACAGGCGTTGTCTTTGTGTGTGCGTGCGTGTGCGTGTGTGCTTCAACAGATTGTCCTGTGATTGTTTCATTTCTGAGCGGCGCTGTGAGCGGGGGGTTATTGACAGCATCTGTAGAGGGGGGAAAAAAAAACATGACAAATGGCACTCAACCAAATGTCCCACTTCATTTCCCCCCTCAAGATGTTTGTGACTGATCCAGCGCAAAGGCCCGAAAAGTCAACACGTTTTCATTTATTAGCAAAGTGTCGACGGAGCGAAAGAGCAAACGAGCGAATGCAAGTTGGAGGAAAGTCAAATCAAGAGAGACTAACTTGTTTGGAGTCAGTGTCTGTGGACAGATCGTTTCTTTCGCCCTCCTCCGCCGACGACAACACGCTGTAGTGCTCTCTGTGCTGCATGTATCCTCCAAGCTCCCTTGTTTGAACGAGAACAGGCCACGAGTTCACACGTTGACCCTACAAATTGCTTCTTCCCCTCCGCTGCAGGTCGCGGTCCATCAGCGGAGCTTCCTCTGGCCTCACTACCAGCCCCCTCAGCAGCCCACGGGTAGGTCACGACCCCGGACACCTTCAGAAATACACACTCATATACACTCATATACTCAAACACGCAGCTCTGGACCCTGTTCTCAGGTCTTATGTTGGGGTATAACAGTCATCCAACTAATGTTCTTAATGCTTTTTTTAGCAGGAGAAGATATGGACGTCATTACAGCAGGTTCTTCTGACCAGTAAAACACACTCTAAAAGCAATATCACTGGACAAATGCAATGTTTTTATAGTGATCCACTTTATTATAAGTCTGTTATATAGTATATGTCTTTAAGTTCTACTCCACAGTTCAGGTCACCTTTGAGAAAGCAGAGGCCACTCTGATGAGCTCGGGCTTCACATTAGTCCCATCGTGTCCACTTAGTTTGAATCATTCTGTTAATTCCAATCAAAATATCCTGATGAGCTCACACAGGGGACGTGACAGCAAAGTTTCTCCTCCATCAAAGCCGAAAGCCTCTTCTTCTCTCCATCTCCTCTGCTTATTATCCCTTTCTCTGTTTTCTGTGGCCTGAGCTCTGTGGAATCCAGCTCAAGGAATGCTTCAGAAAATCCCACTTTTCGTGCGCAGATCAGGGGAGCTTGTAGTAAACTTTTCCAGCTGACTAACCTGAGAAGTCTGGAGATTAGCCGGGATCCTAAAGCGAGCCGCTCGCACCACACAGGTTCTTTCAGGCTGATCTGAAAGGGAAATTGATTCCTGTGACCTAGCTAAAGCCCAGATTGTGCTCTCAGCAAGAGACTCTCTGTGGGGTTATTTTCCCGTATTTGTGTCAGGAAAAATAGAGCGAAATCCCTTATCAGTGTATGATTGTGTGCGCAATTCCACCAGTACAAATCAAACAGATCAATAACCCTTATGTGGAAACTGGAAATACCAGAGTGGAGATACCTGAAGATTGTCCCGACCGAGCCCCAAATTGTCTTCACAGCTGGCCGTCCGTCTCACACACACTCATCTGTGTCCACCTGCTGTTCTCTCTGCTCAGCCCTGTGTGTTAATCAAGTCCATCTTTCAATGTCTTTATTTTAAGTGTGTGTACTGCGTGCTGATCTTGTTCCCATATTATTTTTTGCTCTGTTTTCTTCTCACATTGAATCGTCTAACTGCATGTTTCTTTTCTTCTTTGTCTTTGTCTTTTTTTTTTTTGCCATTCCACCCTCCCTCCTGTGTATTTACACGTCTCCCCTGCCTCTTCCTTCTCTTGCTGCCTCCATGTTTTAACTGTTTATTGTTTTATCTGTGTTATCTGTGTGTTTGCATGGCTGCCTGTGTCCCCATGTGTATTTCTTTCTGCTCTGGCTCTTGGCTGTATTGTGTGCTCACTGTGTCCTTGACCTCCAGCCCGTCAGAAAGTTCGGTGTACCGCCTCAGTCCCCAGATTTGCCGCAGTCCCCCAACACCAGCCCGTGCCCATCCCCGGAGCCAATTCCAAATCGCACAGGCCCGCGCATCTCCACGCCCAACTCGCTCGCTCCGCACATCGAGCCACTGCCAGAAGCACTTAACAAGACACAGACACTCCCTGCCAAGCCCAAACTTGCCCCTAAGCCTCTGCAAGCCACTCGGTCCAACCCGCTCCCTGAAACCACTCCGGATCCAGCAGTTATATCCGAGCCCTCGACTCCCTGCCAGCTCCCGTCACAGCCCCCATCTGCCTCGATGCCGCCCACCCCCACCTCCCCATCTTCCCCATCCCCTTTCCCCGTTGCTTCCATCCCAAACAGCCCCCAAGTGCGACGCTCCCGTTTTGCTGCCAACCCACAACTCTCTGTGCCCTTTAGCCCGGTGGTGCCGCTGTCGCCCATCCGGCTGCACCACTTCCACCCGGTGGCGCCGACACCTTCTTCATACGCTGACCACCTGCCCAAATCTATCCCCCTAATACAGGTTACCCCTCACCCTTCCCCACGAGGCAGCCCCCTCCCCACCCCAAAGGGCACTCCAGTGCACACTCCAAAGGACAGCCCGGCCGGGACTCCCACCCCGACGCCGCCCCCCAGCCCGTCCATCGGAGGAATGCCGTGGAGGACGCGCCTCAACTCCATCAAGAACAGCTTCCTCGGCTCTCCTCGCTTCCACCGCAGGAAACTCCAAGGTACCTCCATTCCAGATATAAGATATTTGATGCTGTCACACAGTCGGCAGCCTTGCCTGCTTCCCTTCCTCTTTGCTTTTGGGAGACGAGGACTTCTTGTGGATGAACACTGAATGATATGAATTTCACCTCCCCCCAAATTATTTTAAGTATATAACTCCTCTTCTTTGGCCCTTTATCCACAGTTCCCACACAAGAGGAGATGTCCAGCCTCACACCGGAGTCGTCCCCAGAGTGAGTGCAGTGTTTCTCTCTATCACATAGCTATGCATAACCTGTCAGCCCCTCAGTCACTGGCTCAAACAGGCCAGCACTCGATAGTGAGGTGGTTTTGGAAAGTATTATTACATTCATGAATGTTTGATTTTTGCCCGCTGAGTTCCCGGCACTGACCTCGGGTCTCTGGAGGAACGGAGCCGTAGCAGGAGGTAGCGGGTTGGTTATGAGGGAGGGAAGGTAGCCTGTGTGATGTTGCTGAGCCTCCAGTGGCACGATAACTGAAGTTTGGCCTAGATATGCCTGTTTGGTTGGCTGGCTGGCTGACTTGGCCGTTTCCACCTGGCTGGAAGGAGTTGCAGAGCTGCCTGGAGAAGACCCTCTCTCTTCGGCGGATCACAGGAACAGCCGCATAGCTTCTGTGAAAAAGCCTGTTCCTGCAGAATAATACACAATGCAGTCTTTATTCATATTTTACTAAGTATGCAATTAAAATTAAGCGAGATCTGCGGGGGTTTCTCCCTTTGATGTAGTGTGAATCTTGCAAATCCCATCAACTTTTTCAAGAATGTGATGAAATATTAATATGGCGGAGAACAGGAGTCCATATGGCTTATTAGTGGGTGCAGGTACGCCTGGGCTGAGGCCAGCAGTGAATTCATTTCCCTCTGCCCCCCGTTTGGATCTACAGTTCTGTTCACAGAGAGGCTCAATTATCTCTCACGCACACACACACACACACATGCATTTACACAGACGCAGTTGCACAGAAGGTGAAATGTCAGAAAACTTTCCTTCCCTTCTCACTTTGAGCTCGTTCCCCCGAGGTAACCTCTGTTTACTTCTTTCTAATTCCCCCGAGCGGCAGAGAGTGAGCGCTCTCCTCCTTTCTGCATCATGGATGGATGGCAAGAAGCTCCCTAGCAGGCTTATACGTCATTAAACTAATTCATTTTCTCCTCACAGACTTGCCAAAAAATCCTGGTTTGGTAACTTCATCAACCTGGAAAAGGAGGAGCAGATCTTCATCGTCATCCGAGACAAGCCCCTCAGCTCCATCAAGGCGGACATCGTGCAAGCCTTTCTCTCGGTACAGACCCAGCATCCCTTCCTTAAGTCTTATCTCTTCCTCTGTCCTCCTCTCGCTGCTCCTCTTCGCCCCTCTCACATCTGCTCCCTGCCCCAGCTGCTCTCTCTCCACGTGAGGTGATGTTACCTGTGTGTACCTGCTGTCTTGCTTCTCCCCCAGCGGTGGTGATTGGCCGTGCTACAGCATGAGCGAGGCCTCAGGTCCGCTAACGTGCTTCTGATTTATGTAGCCGTTCAGTAAACTGCTTGTGCTCAGCACTTCTGTTTTCTCTGACTGCAGACTCACTTGAGCTCAATAGAAAATCAGCGGAGAGCATTGATGATTAGCATATAGATGCTTTGCCCCTCAATGCCGTGTTCTGAGCATCGGTGTGTGTGTGTGTGTGGATATTAAGATGTGCAGTGAAAGAAACTGAGAATGTGTGGATGTGTGTGTGTGTGTATAATAGTGTGGCTGCAGGAATGCATGCATGAATGCGGCCAACATCGGCGTCTCTCAGCAAGCGCCTCGGAGTCTGTATCAACAAATAGTTGATATTCAGTGGACATAATTGAACAGAACCAATCCTCACCCCAGTTAGATTTAACAAAGTCTAAGCAAATGCAAACTCTGCCAGTTCGGGTCAATGTCAAATCTGCCTCCCCGCCCTTGGAGGTAGCTATTATCCCCTCTGGGTTGCGCTGGCTGCTGCTCCAGGCAGGAGATTGGCACCTGAATCAGTGGAATTATACCTCTAAACACATTCACATTAATGGAACGTCAACCCCTCTCCAGCGCCGCGGTGAAATGTGACAATTTCAGAGCTCACCTGTTCATTGGGCATACAAATTCGTTTTAGTAGGGAGAGTGCAATGTTGTTGGATGACTCAAGATTAGCTTAAGTCTTCCTGGCATGCATGGCTACCCCCCGAGGATTTAATATCCTTAGAGTTTCATCTGCAGTGTATGGAGGGTATATTAACGAGGGTTTACTCACTTTGTCAATTGCAAGGTGTGCGAGAAAATATTAAACATCAGTGCCCCCTATCTATAATCCCATTACTTCTTATTTCTCGTTGCCTATTCTTATTCCTATCTCTGTCCTTTTGTCCTCCAAGATTCCCAGCCTGAGCCACAGCGTGATCTCGCAGACGAGTTTCCGAGCGGAATACAAATCCACGGCGGGCCCGACGGTTTTCCAGAAGCCGGTCAAATTCCAGGTGGATATCACCTACACGGAGAGCACGGCCGCCACCAAGGAGAACGGCATCTACTCCGTCACCTTCACCCTGCTCTCAGGTCAGGACGGTGTCGCACACGGTGTTGCTATACATACACAAATTGTATTTTACCTTGTCCTGCATATATATTGGATTAGAGTCCACCAGTCTATTAGATACACACAGACCGAACACATTTCCATTGCCATGGGGGGAAATGATGGTCTCTGACTTGCAGGCAGGATAATAATGGGCACCCACAGAGGACACACACAAACACACTAAAAGCATTCAAACTGTGCACTGAAAGTAATATAAAAAAAATGCATGAGATCAAGCAGAAATGAAAGCGAAGCAGGTAGTCCTGATGTGCTGGCACTATATATTATATTTGTGCAAGTGCCTTGATTTATTTTTGGTGTAGCACACTAAATATGTTATTTTAAATTGCCATTCTTCTGGGCCACCAGAAATCCATTGTCTAAAGTCGCTCTGAGAAGTGTGGAAGAGGCATACCTCATATGTTGAGAGAGATGCTGTGACAGCTCAAACTAATAAAATTACAGAAAAAACACATTTGTTATCTGAGCCCAACGCATAACTCAGAAGTGCCGTCTTCCAGAGGTGGGAGTTATCAAACTCTGCTGCCAAAGAAAAAGGATTTTCAAAGGTCTTGCAATCCTGAACGCTTGATAAGATTTTTCTCCAACCTCCCTGAGCGTAACAAGATGAGGTCTGGCTATGCAAGCTTACACACCATGCAGCCATGCGTGCATGCTTAGTCTCACAGAGGCGCACGCATGCTCTCTGTCACTGTCCTGCTGTCACACACTTGCACAAAGACACAGAAACAAAAGTTGGGCGGCTGTGTGTAGACGGCTGCTTCTTCTATGTCACACAACAGGTAGACATCAGGAGCCGCTCATCTCCTGCAGGGCTTCCCTCTCACACATCTCAGAAACCCTCCTGCCTTTCCTTCACACTGCTGCTTGTGCATCCTGATCGTGTCATTGTTTGGTTTTTGTGTTCAGGACCCAGCCGGCGCTTTAAGCGAGTAGTAGAGACGATTCAGAGCCAGTTGTTAAGCACACATGACCAGCCTGGAGTCCAGCAGCTGTCTGGTGAGTACCATCCCCTCCTTTTTTTAAAAGAGAGTATTCAAAACCTCTTCACCCGTACCCCCTGCCACCTCATCAGCCCATCCCACCCCCTGATGAACCACTGCCACAGCTGAACTTAAATCTCTGCTTCTGGAAACTGCTTCCTCTGCATGCCTCTGCTGCCCCCCCCCCCCTTCCTCGCTGCCATGAAAGGGTGGGAGTTGCTCCGAGGGTCAAATGTTTTCTGGTTGCCCTGGCAGGGAAGATTAGAGTCCAAAGCTTATTCGCATTCTGTTACTCCTACTTCCCTGGCTGATCGTCGAAGCCCGTCACCATGGCAACACCACTGCACCTCAACGCGCTCCCACAATGCACTACACCGCACACACCTGACAAACGCACCCACTCTCTGTATGTGGCCGTGGACGAGAGCGCACCCGACAGAGTAGGTCGACCCTCTCCAGCTCATCTCAAAACTTCACCTGTTGACTCCAGGACGTCACCGGAGCCTCTCGACCGCGTTTGTTCTTCCATCTTATCGATGCCGAGTCCCTGAACACGTGTTCTTTCCATTCATACGACAGTATATTCTCTCTGCACACATGTCAAATGTTGAAGTGAAAAGGATGGGAGAGAAAAAGGCCTCCTGCTCCTCCTCTTCTGCTCTTATCATGATCTTCCTTCCAGGGTCTCTGCCCCTGTTTGTGTGTGTGTCTCACTTGCCATCCTCTTGACAACAGCTCCACCTGCTGGTCAAATAGGGAAACGCCAGCGTGCTCTCTGGATAGCTCTCTCACCGCATCCGTCGATCACACGTATCTGTATGTTTGTGTATGTGTGTGTCTCGTCTGTTTGCAGAACTACACTAAGTGTGCAGCTGATTTTCACCAAACTTGTTGGAGGATCTGTAGCGTGGGCTGAGGAAGAACCCGTTAGAAACTGGGGGCAGATCCTTCTAACATAAGGAATACCAGCATTTGTTTACATTAGATTTGGCAGATGTTTTTGCTTTCCGAGTGCACTTCTGGTTATTTAAGAATTCATTAAGCGTGGTACTTTACTGCGAGCTACAAGTGTATATTTGCTCTGTGCCATCCGTGCAATATTACTTTCATTGGCACTCAGAAATGAGCGGCAGTCGTGACAGCTGGTACGATATTTAACAGCCTGTTATCATTTCCGTGCCTCAGTAAGTTCACCAATTACCTCTGGTCTTTTATATTGTCGAGTTAATTAACACGCTGAGGTGCAGGAAGGGTAAAATTAGAATGAATTACTTCGGATTAAGTTTGCTGTTAACAGTCATTTCGGCAGCAGGGATGAGATTGTGAGGGTGAGATTCAGTGTGTGGCGTGATGGTGTAACCAGGGAACAACATGCTGAGGGTGCTACAAAGCCTTTATATTAAAGGGACGTTCTGCACTTCTTACCTCTGATCATAGCCATTAGTTTCTAACCAAGGTTAGACTACATTAATTCTATGTCTTTGAGTATCAATGTAATCTCAGGTCAATATGTGCTAAGCAGTAATTGAAAGCATTGTGAAATTAAATCTCCTCCTCCACCTTTAGTGCCTCCAGACCGAAGGGCCTTTACAAAGAAAAGAAAGAAAAGCTCATGGCTGTGATTAGGAATCGAAACAGTTTTGCATACAAATGTGTGGGTCAAACAAAAGGCTTCATCAAGTCCTGGTCAGCATGTCGGCTAATCACCAGTAATGGAAGGATACCTGCGGGCCACTTTAGGAGGACAATGGAGGGGATGGAACCAAAATAAGATTATGGAGGAGCACAGCGGATATACTGCAGGACGACAGGGGAGACGGGGTCGTTAAGTTACCTGGCTTCTCTGACAATGAGCAGATGTGGGTGGATTACAGAGGATAATGCTTCTTCATGTTTGATGTCCTCAGTCCATTAAAGCCTGAAGGAAACCAGGGTGCTGCGTTATTGTCAGCAGCGAGAGAGAAACGTCTGTACGTTCACCGGTTTGATTCCGTGTAAGTTGTTCAGTTTGATGATGCAGCCACACATCGGCGTGTTGCCTCCACTCCAGACAACCTCCATCATCTGAGCTTGGCCAAGGTTCAAATTGCCTTTCACTTTCTTTATTGGCGTCTGCAAAAATAAACTCTGCGACTGCTCGGTTTGAAACGGAGAATACGAAGACAATGATTCTTTATTAACCTCCGAGGGCAGCGTCGTCTTGGAACTCAAAGCTTTGTCATTGTCCTGCTTCCCTCATCTGCTTCTGGCTCGACTTGCTCGTGCACCGACCGACTCTCGCCGATGACACACCAGGCTACGCTTTCAGCAGCACATTGCAAAGAAAGTTAACTTTAACTACCAGGACACCAACAATCACAAGTCTACTGTACTTGCTGTAACTTCATGTTAGACTGTTTCATTGTTTGTGCCGTGAGGGATGCATGAGTGCTCAAATGTGACGTAGCAGTCTTCAACCTCGCTGTCTGCATGCCCCCCCCCCCTGCTTGCTCTGTCTCTGTCCTGTGAACCTCATTGTTCATTCGTTTGTTTGTTCTCTTTTCTCCTCTCTTTCCCCCCTTTTCTTCCCGTCTGTGTACCTAGGCAGCCCATTGAGTAACTTCTTTGACGTAATTAAACAACTTTTTTCAGACGAGAAGAACGGCCAGGTGCCCTTCCCCCACGGCACGCCCTCCAAGCACTGCCCCTCGCCCATGCACGTCCGGAGGCATGACGCAGAAAATAATGACACCAAATGCCCCGCCGCGGGCCGAGACAGAGCCAGGTTGTCGCTGGCGTCTGTGGGGACGCAGGAGGAGTCTTAGACTGAGATGCTCTGTAGTCCAGCCAGTGCTAAAGCCCATCGTACTCTGTAAATAACTAGATGTACATATTCCTCTACGGACACTTTTTGTATAAAATGATTTATATAGATAGATCTATTATTAAGAATTATATTTTACCAACAGCACACTGAATCTACACAACGACCACACAGTCCCCCCCCCCCTCCACTCTCCATCAGTTCCACCATCACCATCCCTCCCTCCACCCCAGCCATCTGATCGTCTGTGGCCCTTTGCTCTGTTTCTGTTCCCTTGCTGCTAAACTGTGTGGTAACCTGACTTGTTTCTGATACCAGGAATTATCCAGAAAACCTATTAAGCCCTCCCTCGATCAACCCCTCCGACCTCCCTCCCCCACCCCCCAACGAGCGTGCTGAGAGAGACGGACATTTGTTGACGGAGGACTGCTTTTATATGTGCGCTAAGGGGTGGGGGAGTAACCATGGAAACAGGCCCTTCATGCCGACTTCATCTCCCTCTGCGTCCCTTCTCCACCTCTGGCAGCCATCATCAGTACAAGTAGATGAAAATACCTTTAGTGTTCCCCATCACACACGTGCACCCCCACAAACACACACACACACACACACTCACCACCAGCCTGCACCTTCATCAAATTGGATCAACAAGCATTTTCAAAATAAGACACTACATACATGAACAGGTCCAGTATGCACAGAAAACAAACTCTGGGATGTATCAACAAGAACATGAACAACAACAACAACAACAACAATACAAAAAAAAATAAGACGACATGCAGATACAGAGGAGGAGAGAAGGGATGAGGAGTTTTGTGGAAATCCTTAACAGCCGACGCGGATGCTTGCTGGATTGTATTTTTGCTTTTTAAATGTGCTTTCTTTGAGAAGAACTGGGTTGAAAATACTGACTTTATTAGACTTAATACTATTGCTGCAAAACGGACTGGAATCGTGATTTCAGAGAGAAGCGAGCACAACCGGGCGGGGGGGAGGGAGGGGTTGGGGGGGCGATATGATATTATAGGGGATGGAGGGGAGGGACGAGGGCGGGTCTGTGGGTATTTAAAAATGAATGATCTATTCTGTTGTACAGACTGATATCATTTCTTATGTAAAAAAAAAAAATGAAATGTCTAGTTGTGACACTGTTTAGGTACCATAGGGACAGGTTGGTAAACTTGCACCTGCCACATACTGTTGATTTAAATTCCTGTGTGTATTTTTGTTACATGATCATTTACGTCTTCGTTTGATTGATCTGATAATGATCCGAAACATTCCTGTTTTTCTGCAGCACTTTGTCTTTGGTTTTCTCCAAGTATACCTCTCTCTTAGTCTCACCTACCAGCAGTAGGAGTAGAGGAACAAAAAAAATGTGATCAATGAAGTTGTTGGATATTTTTGTATTTTTCTCCTTATTTATTCATGTTTTTGTTCATCTCACAGTCTCACTTCCTAATTTATTATAACTTGGCTATTTATATGAGCAAAGCTGTTAGGTCAGTTGAATGTTATTTATTACCCTCTTGTGTGTTTGTAAATGGGGAAACATTTGAAGAAAAAAAAAAAAATTCAAAGAGCTTTTATTTTTTTTTGTTCTTTTCTTTCCGTTCTGATTTTTAACAGAATCATGTGAACAAAGCCGCACGTCGTCTGTTCCCTCATCTCGCCGACGGTGAGGGAAAGGCAACCTGTGGGAACTCTTGAGAAAAAAATGATTTACCAGTGATTTAAGAATGTAGACTTTAGCCTCTTTTTGGAGAGGGAATGCTCTTCTATCGGTATTTGTCAGTTTCATATTATTGTGCGTGTGCGCCGGGCCGGAGGAGGACGCCACACATCCCAACTTACTTCTTCTCTTTGTAAATAGACAGAAACACCACGGGGGTTGATTGTCTTCTCAAAACCATGCTGGGGGATTCCTGCTCTATGCGTTTAGCTTGTATTGCTGTGTGCATGTCAAAACATGAGCTTTTCTTTGCATGGCTTTAGCGTTAATGTTCCATGCCAAACTCACTCCTTCTGTCAGCCTTCGATCGATTCTCTCTCCACAAAACTACCTTTTAGCATTTAATCCCCCCTTATTGTTCACCCTCTCTGCTTCTGTTTCTTCTGCCTTCTGTTTTTTTTTTTTTTTTTTTTTTTAAATCGTCCCCTCTCTCCCTGAGCTCTCCCTTCTTCCTCCTCTTATGTTGTGCGATGCTTCCCCTTACTCTGGAGGGCTTGGCGGTCTGGGATGTCTGCCGACAGGTAGAAGAGGCACAGGGGGGGGATATCAGTACTACAGACACAAAGCAATACCCTACTATACACCCTCCTTTGTTTTCTATAATGGAAAGCTAGCAGCTCTAAGGACACCCAACGATATTGAGACCCAGACGGTCTCTGACAGAGCAGGAACCAAACTGACTGATGTAATCCCCATATAGACATAACTGTGAGCATCTTCAGTGCTGAAACAAATAAACTCATTCAGTTACGGTGAGTTTGTTGTCGTTTCTTTCCTGCTTGTAAGTGCGGCGGTAAGTACAGTCCCAAAGCCAATATTCATGTTATATCACATCCACAGCATGAAGAGCCAACATGGCTTTAGAAATACTAAAATTCCATGTTTCTTTAATGCTCCTGTTGTGAGTTTTATGTTGTAGGTTTGTGCAGTCGCAGGCTGGTTTCCCAGTTTCCTGGTTTCAGGTAAGTGTAACATTCATACAAGTCTTATTAATAACGACGAGGCTCGTTTATCAGGTGTAGATTTATTACAATATTCAGCATTAAAACAGACTGTATGTAGTCAAAACCCACGTTGGATTCTGTACCTGTGTAGAAGCGTTCAACCTCAGCATACCTAAAGCTTAATCGACTGTTAATGAATGTACCTAGATAAACAACAGGCATTCTTTAAACAATAATTTGCTTGGATTAGAAACAAAATAAAAAGGGAAGACCCCCGTTAAATACTCTCACATCTTTTTTTGTCATTAAATAGAAAACGTCCATCCCACTCTTTTGGAGTGTTTTGTTTCTCAGGTCATCCTGTTTAAAAAAACAAACAAATAGAAAATAAAAACACAGTTACATAAAAGGTACATTATGACTTCCTCACACTCTGCATTGTTAGTAGATTGGGAAAAAAGCCAAAAGTCCAGCATGGCTGCCAATGTTTCAGTCTGTTTCAGTCAGAGGAAGAGGCCCCGTTAATCCCACTCCTCAAAGGCATTTTTTTTATTATTGCCAGTTTTGTCCACTAGAGGGCAGCATTGCCCAGCAAATCAGAGCTCCCACCTGTTGCATCCATCTGTTACTTCTCAACAAAAGCTTCCTGAGCCTCTGAGAACATGAAGCACTTTGTCATCATACACATGCTGCACACTGCAAAGAATGTCAAGATGGGAGTTGGGCACAACATCTGAACCATGTTCATAGAGCCAAACAACTCACTGAATCCGTGTCCAAGGGTCAAAGCACTGTGGAAGATGCTAGTTACCGACTATAGAATCAGATGCTACTAAGAAAGGGTTTGATCCTGATCCTGTAGGCTCCAACTGCCTACTGATTTCTCATCTCAACATCTGTTCTGTTGTCCTCAGACTCGGGATGTGACGTAGAGGGAGCGTAGTCGTCTGGCCAGGGTGGCCTCCAGCTCCTCCAGAGGCGAGTCTCCCCGTGTGTGGTGGGCCAGCGTAGAGGTGGAGTTGTTTCCTTGTCGGGACGCAGGCGATCCCAACAGCAGGCTCCTGAAACTCTCCCTCTCCAGCAGAGCAGGCATCTGCTGCAAGAAGTAGCTTTCACAGAACGAGCTCAGCTCCACTGAGCCGTGCGCCTGGGAAAGGACGGGACAATCTTACATGGCTGCCACATTGAACGTATATTTGTAAAGTGTGACGGACACTATGGTCAGTGTTGATTCTAATTCTAATCACAGTATGAACCAGTGTTACCTTGGCTGTCCTGTAGATGCTCACTGCGTTGTCCAGGTTGATGTGCTTGGAGCAGATGAGTTCACAATGTCTCTGTAGCGCCCCCAGCTGGAAGAGACAAGCAGCTGACAGCAGCTGACGAGAGAAAACACAAGTTAATGTCAACACAGGAGGAACCTGGGTGTTTATTTCACAGCACAGAGACGGTCAATGCTGGGAAGCAGCCATCACATATAATAATACAAACAGTGTCAAACACAATCCCTTTTCTCCTGTATGATCTTAAACGTCGAGTAAATTGTCTTTGCAGAATGTCAGTGAAGGTGACCTTTGACCTTTTGAATACAAAATGTAACATCAATTTATCCTATCAGACATTTGTTTGGATTTTTTTCATAATAAACACGTGAATTCTTGAGTTATGGCAGGTGAGGTCCCGGCGACCACCGTATTCTAACCACGTCATCCTCCAGTCCAGGAGGACGTCTGTGCCACTGTTTGTTTCCTCCCTATTGTTCTTTTAGTGATGAACGGGTCACATTCGGTACATAGATGCCCTAATACATTCATAACAAACTGGATGTTGAGCAACTGCAGAGGGACGGAACAATAGTACATGAAGTTACAGCAGCAGTTACAGGGCTTAACTAAACATCCAGGAAGTTCCACTGTGAACAGCATGTGGCTGAAAAAACACTGTGGAGGGGGAGGAGGGGGGTCGGCAGGGCGGGATGTTCATGTATGATGTGTGTTTGATTCCACTCCAACAAATGATGCACTTTACTGTCAAAACAACCTTTTAAATAAAACTATCTATTGTCTCCAGAGTCATTAGATGTGATCATGTGTAGCAAACTAATTCCCAGATAGATGGTGTGTATCTCTTAGTAATTCTTACCTCCAACAAGTCAGGCACTTTAGTTTTCAGGGACTCGGTTCCTCCACAGTACAGGTACGACATCATCATCTGCAGGGATGTCAAAGGTCTCGTTAAGTAACAGTAGAATCTGTATTCTCAGTCTGTCTCCATGAATCAGGAGTTATAAATAATATATACGTTACCTGAAAAGTGTTGTACTTGACGTCACTGATCTCTATCAGCTTGTTGGGGCTTTTACCCGATCCGCTGGATGCCAGCAGAGACTTGAATCTACGAAGACAGGAAGCATTTCCAGTAAATCATTCTGTAACTGGGATGATGTTTCCCTTCCGTCCAGTGTGAAACCGTCTGCACTCACCTGTCAGAGGCTGTAATCAGCAGGACTTTGTGGCCGTAGAACGGTTTCCCTTCCACCACGAATGTCACATCGGACATCTCCTGGTTGTTCAGGAAGTGAGGGTCTGCAGGGAAACACACGGCACAGCCTGCAAACTTAGTTCACCTTTTCAAGGAACCGTTTTAAGACGCAATCTGATGACATTGGGTACGTGTAACTTTATTTACACGTACGACAGGCAGTGTGTTCTTACCCAACTGTGCTGAGAGAGTTGCCTTCATCTCACGGACGGTTGGAAGGGGTGCTGGGCCAAAGCAGTGACTGAAAATACTGGACAGCTGTTGTATAATGGCATCGTTCTGGGGTGGGGGGGGAGAGAAGCCGTTACACCAAAACTCAGATTATATGGTGAAAACCTGAAGTAGGAAACAAGCAGACACACTGAGGTGGACTTGGATTTCTACCTTGGTGGTTCGCAGGATGCTGAACATGAGGGGCAGGCCCAAGGTGACCAGCTCCTCGCAGTAATCCTCCTCTCTGATGGTGGTGAACTCTCTGAGGAGGGACAGGGTGACCCCCGCCCTGGACTGCTGCTGGGCACATCGCAGAGATTCAAGCCACACATGCAGTTTCCACGGTACACCTGGATCAGAAGAAGGGAGACGGGATTACACAGTGGAGACACAATAGAAACATGTCAGCACGTATCCCTCTGCCCGTGATACGTACCCATAGCTCGTAGCTCCATGGTGACATCCAGGTAGCCGTGCTCAGCGCTGTAGTAGCTGGCCTCTTGCAGGGCCTTCATCCTGGCTTTGCAGAGCCTGGGTATCCCCCCCTCCGGCAGCGCCCCAGGCCCGGACGACTGGTTAGGCAGTGGTGGGAGCGAGAGGAAAGGGCAGATCCCAGCCTCCTCACCCTCCACCCCCTCAGCTAGAATCTCCTCCAGAGACAGGACGTCCTCTTTGACTTGCTGCGGCTGAGTCAGAAGCTTCCTCAGCACGTTCCTGACAAGATATATGAAAGGAAGAAGGGTGTGAAGGAAAGCAGGAGGGAGGGAAAGAAGCATGAAGACGTTATGATGTGACCTCGTCCCCCCTCGTCTGAGGAGCTGCCACATTCCTTGAGAAATGTGTAGTGTTGAGTCTATATTGTGTTCACACGTACGCGGAGTGAACAGGTGGGGAGATTTACGCCACCAGTTGGTGCGCGGAGACAGATGGGCAATATATGTAAGGAGATCTGGACCAGGCTTTTCAAACTCAGATACTTCACTACTTAATCAAAGGAAAAGAATCCTCAAAGCTTAGAAGTTGACGTTGGTGAAGTATGACGGAGTGCCGACCGACATAGTTAGCAGGCAGTTTGTCAGAACATCTGTGAGAGAGGACACACACCTGTGTCCATGTGCTGCAGCGTGACTGAAGCAGTTCATGTCTTCATACAGGGATGACGTGAGGGCGTTTCCATCGTGGTTCTTCAACAGCGGGTCGGCGCCTCTCGCCAGGAGCAAAGTCACCATCTCATAGTTGCCTGGGAGGAAAATAAACAGTTAATGGCTTGTTGATACGCTCACTTTATTTATGAGCCATTTGTTGGCTCATTTTAGGGTTTTTTTATGCTCTAATTGTAACATGCTTAAACTCTTCTTCCGTGCTACTTTAAGCTTTGATCAACCTCCAGTTTTCAAACAGGCAAACACATTCACATTCGACCCTATTTACACATTGACTGCTGCGATGTGGAGCATGTGTCTCCTTGACTGCAGCTATGTGTGGCTTTCAGATGATCTCACGGAGGAATGTCGCCTTGAAGCTTCTAAGCAGCCCCCCCCTTCCCCTTCATTTACGCTCTCAGTTTCTTCATTCCTCCAGCGGGTTCACAACTCAATCCTGACCTGCGACTGGTCGGCCTTTGGAAGAACAGCACACTGCTGCTTTTATGACTGATCATAATTAGTTGTTCTGCTATGACTATAACGGCTCTCATTTACTCAACTTGAGCCTCCCACATATCGCCTGCCTGTATAATTATAAAGTAGTTATTTGGCCCTCAGCTGTGCCTTGTGTGTCGTACTGTGTGTGCATGTGTGTTTTCCCACCTGCTGCCGAAGCCAGCTGCAGCGGGGTGTCCGCCGTGTTCTCCTGTCCATTGCGGACTGCAGCCCCCTCCACGTTGGCCCCGGCGTCCAACAGAAGCTGCAGAGACACACCACATCTGCTACATTAAGCAATGTTTGACATCCTGTGACTCATTTATTCCCCTGACCTCTGACCTCACATCTGAAAGGCTGCGCATCATTCATGCAGTTAACTCCTAACTATGTAGTACGACTCGTGTTAATTAGTCGACGATGCATACAATGGGACATCATCGCGTATCCATGGCAACATCTGGTGTGTGTGTTCGGTACCTGCACGACGGAGATGTGTCCGTGCAGCACAGCGAAGGTGAGGGCTGCCCAGTGTCGACTATCGGGGTGCACAGAGGGGTGCTTTGGGGAGCACGGTGGGACCTGGCAGGACAGGACGAATCAGTGTTACACACCGAGGTCATACAGTCGAGAAAACACCCACAGTAATACAAGCATGAGTGATGCAACAATCAAAGTTTGAAGTATATTTACCGCCACGTCAAGGTTGGCTCCAGCATCAATCAACATCTGGACAAGGGCCTCGTCTCCAGCTGCGCAGGCATACATCAGAGGGGTCATCCCCTGAGAGAGGAACAGATGAAGGATAAGAAACAAACGGAGGGGATCAATGGACGTCATTACTCATTGATATATTTCTGTAATGTTCCTCTGAACACACACACACACACGATGTTCAGGCACGCATACACAAGACAGATGATCAGCACCTGGTCGTCCATGCTGTTGACCCCGTCCGGCCCCAGCAGCTCGATGGCCTGGCCAATGAGATCCGTGCGTCCGCAGTTGAGCATCCGAAAGCCCAAGTCGAGGTGGAACTTGTCTGTGGCGGCCTTGGAGTCGAGGCGCTTGAAGGAGCTGAAGCAGCACTCAGGCCTGAGGAAGACAAACAGAGAGAGACAGATTGAGTTCTCTCACTGGTGGCTGCTCATGTCTGAGGACAGGGCCAGTAACTTCATGTGGCCTGGTGCAGTATGGAAATGCATTGGGACAACTATTTACTTCAGCTGTCTCGGTTCACAGTCCAGCCCTGGAAGCAGCAGCCTGGCGGTCTGTCGGACGTCATCACTGTCCACCAGTAGACTCTTGCGATGCTCGGCATGAACTATGGCCACTCTCATCCACTCCATCAGAGGCGGCAGCAGGAGGAACGGCCTGTGAAGAAGAAGAAGACCAGAGGAATAATTCCACCACAGTCCATCTGTGTTAATGGTACAATCTGCGTTAATGCTGAAAATACGAGCTGAATCAGTTCCTGGGTAGGATGTGGTGCACTCGGTGCTGAGCAGAGGACGTGTTCACCTCATGACTCAGTCATGTTCATTAGGGGAGTCTAACAAACTGCCAGTACTCCCAGTCCTCCCCCTGACCAGTGAGTCATCGTTTAAAACACAAAATGTGCATCTGAACACAACATAGAAATCACACGTACTTGCCAACTTCTACACATTAAGTTCAGGCGGCGTTCAGCCCTCGAGCCACCACACACACACACACACACACACACACACACACCATGAGACAGCTGCTCACATGCAGGATTCATCTGTGTTTGTATAACAGTTTTATTTTCCTGCTAGATGTTATACGAGATGAAAACTGTGACTTGACGGACTTTGATGAACAAAAACTTCCGCAGCAGCTTCTGAACAATCGGCCTATTTTTAAAGCAGCCGTGTCAGAATCAACTAACGGAGCCGAGCTCCTGTTATAGATGGATCTGAGCCAAGAGCAGCAAGACGAGGACGAGTGAATCAACTGAAACTACAAAGCAGATAAAAAAAAAGGATAAAAATAGACGTGACGGACCGAAACGGAGGGACGAGAGAAAATGTCATTAATCGTGGAGAAGCACAAGAATAAACATCAGAGGAGGGATGAGAGAGAAGATCAGGTCTGCTGTGGTTGTTTGTGCTCGTTGGCATTCTGAAAGCCACTCAGGAGTATTTGATTGACTCATTACTCTCTGTCCTTTTGTTCCGTCCCTCATTGTCCCACCTCCTCTCCCACTGGTGACGTGGTTACTGCACCGAGGCGTCTCCTCGGTTATCTAGTATTAGTCCCTTCTTGTCTGTGTGCTTTTCTCTCACAATATGTGCATTGAATGTGCCCGTGAACAATGGAGCATCACCGCGGCTGCTATTGATCCTCCGAGGAGCTTCAGTCAGAGAGTTACTGATTGTTTGAACGCAGCCGCGGTGCCGTCGTGAGCTGCCAAAGCCGCCTCGCTCCTGCTGGGGTGTTATTCTTAGCAGCGGCTTCGCCCATTGTTCTGAAGTGATGCAAATGCATGTCATGAATGCAGACGGAGGCAGAAGTATGAGCAGCATATAGGACGGTGAAGTACCATTACTATCACTGAGCACCGGTGACCCCCGCGGTGCCTTTCACTCATCTCACTGTGTTTACTTTAAGAGGCCTCCTGTGGTTCCTCCAGCTCTCATTCACGACCTCTCTGGTAATAACTTGATATGAATTGTGTTTCAGAGCGGTAATGTAAACGTACCTGAACATAATGAAGGCCTGAGCTCATGTTGTCTGTACTCATACATCACCGGACTCGTCTGGATCTAACAGGCCTCCTGCAGATGTTATGGTGCACTTAAGATCTTTAACGTCTGACGTTCAGTTGAAGCTGCTGTCTATTTTAACTTCAAGCTGTTAGATGTTGCTTCGGTGCTTCATCAGTCAGGAGGAGGGACCCTGCTGTCACCCAGGCGGTTAACAAGCAGACAAGGGCTAATGGGCCAGAGGAGGAGGAGGAGGAGGGTGTTTGATGGGATTGATAGGTGCATATAAGGAGTGCTTGAGTGCTGGGGGAACGGCTGGGGGGCAGGATTGGTATGTCTAAATGAAGACGGGGGTTGGGGGGCAGTTTGGGAATCACGCCACAGGTGTAGAGTGATAAGAAAGCCATGTTTTCCAGGGAGGAGGAGGAGGAGCAGTGAGCCTGGGAATCAATGTTCTTCCCCTCTTAATGGGCTCCACTCCGCACATACTCGGCTACGTGCATGTGTCCGTGTCCGTCTTCCTAATTGCCACGAGGCATCCGCCCTGCTAATTTACTGCATGCTTGCTTCAAGACATGAACGCTGCAGAGGCACTAATCCAGAACGAACTCAGCCCCCGTCAACCATGTCCAGCTTTGAACATTTGGGCGCTCACTGATCCATTAGAGGTTCTGTCCGTCTGTCTGTCTGTCTCTTTATCAGTCAGCGGGGGGTTTGGAACATCTCGGCTCTTAGAAACAACTTAGGATTCAATTTCATTTATTCCCTGTATGTTTATTTTCTCGTCTACCTGCCCCCCCGTACAGCTCCCTGACCTCATGTCTGAGTTAATGCCCCTCAGCCTGTAACACTAACTTCAGCTCCGGTGCAACATCAAAGCCACGATGCCTGTTAACACTGAAACCAGATAGCGGTCCCGGCTAACCTGCTGACCCGACACGCTGAGAACAGCAGGAAGTAGACACACACAAAGACAAACTGTTTACACACAGTCGCACATACATAAATATTAGCTGTGATTCACGGCGCCTCCTCCGCCGACATGTGGCGCTGAAATCTCCGTCAGGTGAGCAGGAACTTGTCCAACATGAAAAGTGGAGTTTCTTCTCCACATGAGCAGAAAGTGATTGAGTTCACATGGCGACAAACTTCAATGGGGTCTTCCAGCGGACCCCAACACGCTGTGGTGGTCAGAGTCGGTCACTGATCTGGTGTCAGATTACGCTGCTAATAAACAGGGGATGAACTATCTGATGTAATTTGTGGTTTGGAAGTGAGCTGCTTCTTATCACTGTAACAAATCTACCCCTCAGTGGTCTGTTCCCCCTGACTGATGATAATGAGTCAGGGGGGGGGATTAAAGCTCCAGAACTGACTGCACTTCAAACACTCCAATATTACACAGAAGTACAACTACACCCCAAAATAAGGATTGTAACAAAAAGAAAAGGGGGGGGTCTCTCATAGTTTTGAAGATTCTGCATCAGGCCCTCACCAGGCTCCCTAGAACGTCTGATGATGTGGCCCACACAGATTCGGTGGTTTTGAGTTTCCAGCAAAGATTTTTATAAAGCTTCTCATACAGAGCCGGCCAGAGATGGAGAGGCCCGTCGAAGGAGGGAAGTCTGCAGCACTGCCAGGCCTGCGCTCACTGTAATGACAACCAGGTTTTGCCCTGTCCCCCCCCCCTCCTCTCCCTCTCTCACCTGAGTGTGACCTGCACGCTAACACTGACAGACGTGGTCGCTCAGAACAGCATGTGGTTCAACATGTGACTGGAAGACAAACCAATTCATTTCCAGGAAGAATACAGAACGTGGTGAGAGTGACGAGAACAGGACGCTAAATCATTCTGGTCCTGAACACATAAAGCCGGCTGATATACAACCCGACGTTAAAACATCTGAGGACTTGTTGGAGGCCGACCCGATGAGGAAGGACAGGGTGGATATCTGCAGCTCTGTTTCCTGTGATACTAATGAGGAGCCCACCTATTCTCACTTACACTGGCCGTTATTACACGTCTGGAGGCCAGCTGGCTCTGTGAGCACGTGTGTGCATGCATGTGCAGGAATGAGACGACTTGGATGCTTTCAATCTTTCACGGGACTATAAGGATTGAATAGATATCAGGATGAAACGTTACGTGAGAAGAGACACAGACTTCAGACGGAGCTGCATCCCAATTAAATGCTCCAATGCTTTGAAACAGGACTCCGTACATCCATTTTTAAAGTGTCATTAACCTTTCCAGATGACATTTTTCAGCACGTGGTTCCCCGCTTGGAGTGAGTCACCGCGTTCCCATCAGATACTCAAATTATAAGTAATGATCTCACCTCTAGTGACCGTAAATAAAGTATCTTTAACAGTTATTTGAACGGCTGAATCAAAGTAGTCTGTTAAAGCAAGAATGTTAGAATGATAAAAAGTCTCTGACAGTTGTTCTCCAGAGGATCTGAGGAGCTCCTGACAGAATTACAGGTCATTAGCACCTCTTATAATCCTTTCAAAGCAGCCGTCTTCAGCCTATTTCACACTCTAAAAGGTGCAATTCACCCTGTTATCAGCTGCAGGCTCCGGCTTACCTGTAATTAACCTGCACAAAATTAACACTCATTGAAGTGTTGACTTCGCCGGAGGGCAGCTGGGACCGGGAATGGCTGAGAGCCGCTCTCGTGATTAGAACCTACGTGTGAAGGTGGACGTTTGTGTATTCCAGCTTGTGTACTGGCAACCATCAGAGTGCTGGCATCATCCCATTACTGTCAACCTCACAGGCCGGCACAAACCCTCCAAGAAAGCATAACATTACTGAGCGGAGACAGAGTTGAAGTTTCAGTCTAAAATTAGATGTGTGATTTCACTGCGATTCACTCTGCAGAGCGTTTAAAGCTCGTCTGGTGATGCGTGACTCCCACCTCTCTTTGCTGAGGGCCATGCGTGGGGGATCTAAGTTGGGATTCTCCATGGACTCCATTTGTGGGCAGCGCAGGAAGTAGTAAAGGGTGTGGAGGGCGTCGGGCGACCAGGACACGGGCTGCTGGGGACGGGCGTGGCGGGCCGGACTCAGCCCCGGACGCACCGAGCTCAAGCGTTGCATGTGATGCATCGCACGGGACACCAGGTCACCTGGAACACAAGGATGCATCAGGATTAGATGGTGAGGAAGATCTGTTATCAGAAACATGTTGCTCATTTCATGCGTTGGCATCAACATCAACTGTTCAGTGGCACAAATAAAACTAGAATTAAAAAACAGGATCTCTGTGCTCAGTAAAAACACTGTTTCCAATCAAACCGGATTTCCCCTTTTCCTTAACCACTTACATTCAACCCTCATTTACTCATTACCCCCCCCCCCCCCCCCCCCCCCCCCCCCCCCCGCCCC
>CAAKHC010008739.1:0-15110 GCA_901007825.1 Macroramphosus scolopax | reverse complement strand
CTGGAGCTCCTGGCCACCAACACCTGGAGCTCCTGGCCACCAACACCTGGAGCTCCTGGCCACCAACACCTGGAGCTCCTGGCCACCAACACCTGGCCTCCTGGCCACCAACACCTGGAGCTCCTGGCTATATTACCGTAGCATCAGAAACAAACTTTAAGGTCAAGAGCTGCAGATATTCTTTTGCAGGTCATATCAGAGGAACGAAGGAAGAGGAAGAGGAAGAGGATGTTGGACGTTGGACGTTGGACGTTGGATGTTGGATGTTGGACGTTGGATGTTGGATGTTGGACGTTGGACGTTGGACGTTGGACGTTGGACGTTGGACGTTGGACGTTGGACGTTGGATGTTGGATGGTGGACGTTGGACGTTGGACGTTGGACGTTGGATGTTGGACGTTGGACGTTGGACGTTGGACGTTGGACGTTGGACGTTGGACGTTGGACGTTGGACGTTGGACGTTGGACGTTGGACGTTGGACGTTGGACGTTGGATGTTGTGGCCAGTGGCAGTGACAATGAGCTTTAATTTTGTATTTGATTTGATAACATTGTTTAAGTTGAGATTTACACTAAATATTTGATGTAGCTGCTGCGGTAGTCGAGATGCCGACGTTAGACGTGTTTGTACAACAGATGTTTTGGCCCGTCGGTTTATATCGCAGAACATTTCAAATAAAACTGCTACAAACGCATCGCGATTAATCAGGGAAATCATAAGATTAGATAGAACATTTAATCGTTGCCCAGCCCGAATATTCACATTTATAAATATGTCTAAATGTATATAAGTAATTATATTTATAAATATATACTTATTTATATACTTTGTGTTTGTTTCTTGATATATAATAATTATATTTATAACCACTTTTAAGTTCTGTTTTTCTTTTCACAATTTTTTTTGTTATAAGTAAATATATTTATATATATAAATGTATCATCGTATATATATGATGCCTGACGTTTGTGTAACACGTCCTCACGTCCTCGTACGCACCTCACATGCAAGTAGTCACACACAAGTCCTCACACGTCCTCACACACACGTCCTCGTCCTCGTGTCTTCACCTTCACTCACTTCACTTCACGTACAAACTTTCGTCTTATGCATTTCTTAAATGTTAATAGGCAACTGGACAAGGAGGTTCTAGGAGGACAGGACGATGGCGCCTGTGAGTGAGAACGTCTCCTCACACAAACTCTTCATCCTGGATGGCTTCGATGAATTGGGAGCGCTGAGGCCCCTCCTCTTCATCCCCTCCTCTTCATCCCCTTCTTCATCATGTTTGTTGTGGCGCTGTCGGCCAACTCGCTGCTGCTGTACGTCGTCACTTCTCAGAGGAGCCTCCACTCGCCCATGTACATCCTCATCGCTGGGATGGCGGCCGTGGACCTGAGCCTCCCACTTGTCTTCGTCCCCAACATGCTGCTCAGCTTCCTGTTTGACTGGAGGAGGATCTCCCTGATTGGCTGCCTGGTTCAGATGCACCTTGTTCATTTCACCGGAGCGTTCCAGTCCTCGTTGCTGCTCTGGATCGCTACTTCACCATCTGCACGCCTCTCCGCTACCATGAGCGCATGGCATGGCGGAGATTCCTGAAGTTTGTGATCCCGATCCTGATCAGAAACTTCCTCCTGAACACGTTCATGGTGAGTCTGGCAGGACGACTTTCATTCTGTGCTGCACACGTGATCAACCACTGCTTCTGTGAGCACACGGCCTCGGTGCAGCAACACGGCCGTCAACAACCTGGTGGGGCTGCTCACCGCCTTCCTCATCCCTGTGGCTGACTTCCTCTTCATCACCGCCTCCCATGTGGTCATCTTCAGTTCAGTACTCATGTCCGGGCGGTCAGGGGTCAAAGCGATTCACACCTGCATCACCCACATCGCGGTGATCACAGTCAGCCTGACGATCGCACTCGTAGCCTTCCTGTCTTATCGGATCAGAAACGGTCTTCCTGCGGCCGGTCGGGTTTTCTTCAGCACCGTGTACCTGCTGGTCCCCAGCTGGTCCCCAGCTGCTTCAACCCGATCATCTACGGCATCAGAACCAGCGGGATACGACATCACATCCTGAAGACGCTGAGCTGCTGCTGATCAAACATGTCTGCTGTGATGAAAACACGTGACTGAGCCATCAATGGATGAATTGATTTGACTGCATAAAAACATGTTATTGTATTTATTTTATCTTATTTATTGAACCTTGCGGTCCTCCGTGTATTTATATTTCTATTAAACATCTGTCTTCAGTCTTACAGGGTATCTGGATCTGTGACGGTTCAGAGGCTTTGTGGTTCTGCAGAGGTTTCAGTCCGTCTTCACTTCTAATGAGCTCAGGGACTTTTAATTGGTTTAATCTAATGAGTTGCAGCCAATCAGTGTGCTGCTGAGTTCAGGGTCTGCTTCCCGTGGGACATTTGAGCTTAAGGTACTAGAGGAACCGAAAGAGGGCTGAGAACTTCCTGTCAGGCAGCAGAAGGACCGCAGGTAAGACTTTACACTAACGATGCTAGTTAAACATTACTTTGATTACTTACTGTTCTTAAAGACTGTTCGTTGTTTCAGTGTCTCTGGAGACGCTGAATCTAATTGTGCCATTCAACTTATTATTTTATTGATACACAATCAACAATCACGGAACTGTTTGACATTACAGGTCTAAAAGAAAACATGTTATCAACTCTGACGTTATGTTGAGTGTTTCGAACGTTTAGTGAGTGTTGAATGATCTAGAACATGTTGAAGCTGTAGAACGTGTTGAGAGTGTAGAACGTGTTGAGAGTGTAGAACGTGTTGAAGCTGTAGAACGTGTTGAAACTGAAGAACGTGTTGAGAGTGTAGAACGTGTTGAGAGTGTAGAACGTGTTGAAGCTGTAGAACGTGTTGAAACTGTAGAACGTGTTGAGAGTGTAGAACGTGTTGAAGCTGTAGAACGTGTTGAACCTGTAGAACGTGTTGAAACTGTAGAACATATTGAGAGTGTAGAACGTGTTGAAGCTGTAGAACGTGTTGAATGATCTAGAACATATGGATAGTGTAGAACAGAGGTGGGGACTTGGACTCGAGTCCCGATTTTGATGACTCTAGACTTGCTTGATCAAATCAAAAAATAGACTTGGACTTGCTTGGGACTTGAATGCCAAAGACTTGAGACTTGACTTGACTTGAGTCCTCTTGACTTGGAAATTAAAGTCTTTTCAAGTCACTTAACACCTTACAAGCCCAAATAATATTCAAATGTTTAGAAAGTGTCGCATCAGCTAACCGTCCGTCAGCTAACCGTCCGTCAGCTAACCGTCCGTCCGTCCGTCAGCTAACCGTCCATCAGCTAACCGTCCGTCAGCTAACCGTCCATCAGCTAACCGTCCGTCAGTGACGCCCCCGTCGTGTCGCCAGGTTTGCTGATTTTCCGCCTGTTTTTTCGGGTTGGTTTGCTTATTTCTCTCATCATACATGTCAACCTGACACGTGTTGCTCTAATGCACATAAACAAACAGATACTTCATTTCTGCCGTCGCTGCCGTCGCTGCTGCAGGAGGTCAGGTGGAAGGAGATGACGACTGCAGCAGTTGTAGCTTCTGGTTTTCAAGATTATGAGGTGGAAGACAACAAGTCAAGAAGAGCAGTATGCAGGGCAGGCGGGGCCACAATCACCGATGGAACTGGAACTACCTCGAACTTCAATCGGCACTTGCAGAAGGTGCACAAAGAAATGTAAGTGGATCCAGATGGAACCTAAGCTGATGTTCTACAATACAAGTGGAGGGAGAACGTTATTGTACCTGGAGAAAGAGAGAAGACCTACTTCACAGTAACATTACTGCGTGCTACCTAATGTACCAGACATAGAGGGTCATAGGAGAACCTGGAGACATTCAGTCAGGGTCTCCTGATCAAAATAAGAACATTATAATAGTGTAAAACCAAATCTGGACTCTGGACCAGGCTGAGTCCTACACGGGACATATTGATACAGCTCCACTCATCCACAGCAGAAAGCCATCAACAATTGTCCCATTTAGTAATTGACTGCAACTTGCCCTTTTCTATTGTAGAACACCCCAGTTTTCGGCACTTTATGAAGTTAGTTGATGGCAAATACAACTCAGTGAGTCGCAGAACACTAACAAAATACAACCAGCAGAGTGGTGCTTTAAACCCCGTCCTCAAGGAGGACATTGAAAGTACAGAATCTCCATTCTGTTAGACTGGAAGAACCCTGGTTTAATAATAAATGCAATGTGGAAAATGCTCATGATTTATGTAAATCTTTACATATCATTAATTAGCATTATGTCTTGTTGGGACTTGGTTGGGACTCGAAACAAAAAGTTCAGGACTTGGACTTGACTTGGGACTTGAGAGCAAAGACTTGAGACTCGACTTGGACTTGCAACGTAGGGACTTTGTCCCACCTCTGGTGTAGAACGTGTTGAAGCTGTAGAACGTGTTGAGAGTGTAGAACGTGTTGAGAGTGTAGAACGTGTTGAAGCTGTAGAACGTTTTCAGAGTGTAGAACGTGTTGAGTGTGTAGAACGTGTTGAAGCTGTAGAACGTGTTGAGAGTGTAGAACGTGTTGAGAGTGTAGAACGTGTTGAAGCTGTAGAACGTGTTGAAGCTGTAGAACGTGTTGAAGCTGTAGAACGTGTTGAAGCTGTAGAACGTGTTGAGAGTGTAGAACGTGTTGAAGCTGTAGAACGTGTTGAAGCTGTAGAACGTGTTGAAGCTGTAGAACGTGTTGAATGATCTAGAACATATTAAGAGTGTAGAACGTGTTGAAGCTGTAGAACGTGTTGAGTGTAGAACGTGTTGAATGATCTAGAACATATTGAGAGCGTAGAACGTGTTGAAGCTGTAGAACGTGTGCAGAACCAGAACCGGAGCTTTAATACGACACATCAGCACGTAGAACCTTGTTCTCAAACACAGTTGATGTTGTTGCTCTTGAAATCTGAAGAGAAATGAAAGTTCTACAATAAGTCGGAGCACCTGAACGCAGCAGCAGCAGCAGACAGACCAGGCGGTCTGTGAGTCATCGGCAGTGAACGTTCCATCACTTCTCTTTCAGAGAACCGCCGCAGCATGTTGGAGGTTCCGGGCAACAACTTCTCTCACAGCACCTTCGTGTTCCGCGGGTTCCCCGCGCTGCAGCAGCAGCTCTGGCTGGTGGCGCTGCCGCTGGCCGTCTGCTACCTGTTCTCGCTGCTGGGGAACTCTCTGCTGGTGTTGGTCATCGGCAGCGTGGAGCGTCTGCACAGCCCCATGTACCTCCTCATCTGCATGCTCTGTGTGGTCGACGTGGTCTCCGTCACCGCCATCATACCCAGCACGCTGTTGGGCCTCCTGGTCAACTGGGACCAGATCTCGTTAGCCGGATGTTTGACCCAGATGTTCCTCTCCCACTTCCTGTCATCGGTGGAGTCGACGCTGCTGCTGGCAATGGCGCTGGACCGCTACGTGGCCATCTGCCAGCCGCTACGCTACACCGAGATCATGGACTCCTCCATGTTCCTGAAGCTGATGGTCTTCACTCTGGTCCGCAGCAGCTCCATCATGGCGACGCTGGTGGGTTTGGCAGGTTCGTTGCAGTTCTGTGGCTCCAACATTATTCTGCACTGCTACTGCGACCACATGGCGCTGGTCAGCCTGGCCTGCAGCAGCACCTGGAGGAGCAACGCAGCGGGCCTGGCTGTGATCGTCTGTTTCGTATGTGTGGACATCCCACTCATCTTCTTCTCCTACATGAAGATCCTGCATGTTGTTTTGCGGGCGGCGGGTGCTGAGGACCGCTGGAAGGCCTTCCACAAGTGTGGCACTCACCTGATCGCCATGATGTGTTTCTACCTGGTGGGCAGTGTCACCTTCCTGTCTCACAACCTGAACATCCCCATACCCACAGAGGTCAACACCTTCATGGGAGTCATGTACATCCTGTTCCCCGCGACCGTCAACCCCATCATCTACGGGGTTCGGACCACCGAGATCCGAAACGGCTTTTACAGGCTGTTTGATCTCCGGGCCAAAACCGTAGCTTCCCCGGACAACAACGGTCAGATGTGATCATGTGATCGACTGTCGTCCTCCAGGAAACGTAGACCGCCATGGAACATCAAACACTCCATGTCCTCCAACCTACTGAAGAACATCTCTTCATCTCACTATCAGCTGATGCTTGTTGTCAGTTCACATGATCACTAAACAATTGTTGGATCGAAAATTACTCTGATAAACTGAAACTTTAGTATCATCTTACAAACACAGCTGAGCTTCAGGAAACACGTTCATCGATGATATCTGTGAATGAAGCGGACGACCCGACGGAGACAGAAGAACCTTTGTTGAAGTTCTAGGTTCAGCTGACGTGTCGAAGCCGTCCGTCTCTTCAATGATGTCGACGTCAAAGACGAAAAAAAACAAGTTGAGCTGCACGTCTTTTTATTGACCTTTCAAAATACTGTTGAAATAACAGGTGACACATTTGTACACGGACGTTGTTCACATGGTTCCACTTGGGATGTTCCAGGTGACTGAAACCCGTCGTGATGCTTCATCACTGGAACCATCTCCATCACTCCATCCACCTCTGCTGTCCTCCAACCTTCACTTCTGGGAGAATCATCTTCACACCGTTGATGCGTTCAGGTTCATCACGATCAATGAAACCTCTGAAAAACCCATCAACTCAAACTGGTTTTATGTTTCAGACGTCGGGAATCAGGAACTTCAGAGATGTTGTTCGTGTCTGAAGATGATTTTCATAGAAGTGAAACTGCCTGAACACTGAAGATGATTTGGCGACGCTCAGGTTATTGATCATATTAATAAATTATAGGAAGTTTAAATGAGTTTCATGCAGACGAGCCACCGCGTCCTCGTGTGATCGGTGGCTTGAACCCTGTCAGATGGTCTCCAGACGTCCTCTCTCCTGCGCTGTGACCTCGACCCTCTAATACGACACATTGAAACTAATGTCAACACACCACCGCTGCTGGTCAGTCCTAATGGAAACACATTGAACAAAGAGACAGTAGAGGCATGCTAGCAGCCGTCGTTAGCACGCCGTGGCCGCCGGCGCCGGGCTCCAAGGATTGGAGCTCCGACTGGAACACAGCTGGCGGTTTCTAGCTTTGTACACCCGGCGGACGCAGAGAGGACGAACATGTAGGACAACAGAAACACGGCACCGCCGAGTGTTTAAAAGGACGTCCAGCTGCGTCCACCTAAAGGTTACATCCGCTCGCTCCACACGGCCGCCGCGCTCACCGTCTCTATCTGTTGTTGAAGGTGGGCGAGTCGGCCGGCTCCTCGTCCTCATCGTCCTTCGCACCGATCAGCCGCTGGCGGGCGAAGTCTTCAAAGATGATGTCATCATCACTGAAGGGGAGAAGAAGATGAGTTGATGTGTCCTAAACTGTTGGCCTAGCTTAGCACGCAGACTGGGCACACTGGGAAGATTACTGGGAGTGCTGATCTAACAGCTGCTGACAGCAGACGCGTCTCAGGTTTCAGTCCATTTCCTGCAGCTCTCAGTGTCGATGCATTAAGACACATTAGGGACGAGACTCGAGAGACGAGTCGTCATGTTAATGAAGCAGCAGGAGGACAAAACGTCTTCCTGCTGCCAGAGTTATTGATCAGGACAACACGTAGCTCAACCAATCGGTGGAGGACAGAGAGACAGACAGACAGACAGACAGGTGGACAGACAGACAGACAGACAAGCAGGACAGGCAGGCAGACAGACAGGCGGACAGACAGACAGACAGACAGGTGGACAGACAGACAGGCGGACAGACAGACAGACAGACAGGCGGACAGACAGGCGGACAGACGGACGGACGGACGGACGGACGGACGGACGGACAGAGAGACAGACAGACAGACAGACAGGAGGACAGACAGACAGACAGACAGACAGACAGACAGACAGACAGACGGACGGACAGACAGACAGACAGACACTCACTGTGTGTCGAAGTTGATCAGGTTGGTGTCGATGGGAGTTTCATCTGCAGCTGAAAGACAGAAACAAACAAACTGCCGTCATATAACAAACACGTCATGATGTTTCAGTAACTTCTATAAATTCAAGAGATGCACAACTAAACTTATTATTTCTCCCCCAGAAATGAATTGATTGACAACATGTTTTGCTTTTTATGAAGTAATTAAATCTCTGACAAAGTGACGGAAGGTTCCAAATAAACAAAGAAGAACTGACTCTGTTTCATATAAACTTGATACAACAGCTGATCAGGAGACCCGATGTGATTGGACAAACCTCACCGTCCCTGTAGAAGGATTCTTCTGACGGTTTCGGATGCATTAACGTGAAGGGGAGTTCAACCGAGACGTCACTGGTGGAAACAAAAACCTCCTTTATCATAGTTCAGCAAACACAGTTCAGGCGACACCTTCAGGTGACCTCTGTAAATGTAGAAGTTGTTAAAGGTTACCTGGCCGCCAGGTCTCCCAGGAGCCTGAAAACATAACGTACGAGTTAGTTACGAAGTCGCAGGATAATGTACGAAAGCTTGAGGTCGCAATGGATCCTCAAGTGATCTGATGAATGTTTTCACCACAGAAATATGATGAACAAGGTAGAACGTGATCGACGGGACGTGGAGTGTAAATGATTTGTATTCCAGCTGTGCCGTACTGACCCGCCTCGGGACACCACCAGCTTCACTTTGACTTTGTACGACACGATGATGCCGAGGATCTCCTTGTTGGCTCCTTCTCGTAACCTGAGCAGGAAGAAACATCTGGTCAGACCATCCCAGACGTCCAGGAGTCCGTCAGCTGAGCTCTCTGAGCTTCTCACGTCAACCGGAACTGATTATTACCAAAGATTCACCGATTCATTCAACTATCGTCAGGAAGATGAACAAAGAATGATGAGGATGGGTTGTGGTTGTGGACTCACAGCGTGCTGGAGGCCAGGTTGGTGTCTTCGTGCTTCAGCTTTCCGTCCAGAGCGAGTCCTCGTTTCTCGCGGTTGTTGGCTAGAAACGGCGTGAGGGTGAAAACTTTGCAGAAGGTCGAACTGGAAGCGACGACGTCACTGACGAGAGAAACATTTCGACAGTCACGTTACAAGATGTTAGCGGTTTGTTTTTTATTAAAGTAAAGAGGAAATAATGATTCTGTTTTTCTCTTTGAAGAAAATGAAAATACATAAATATGAAATAAAATGACTGAATATGAATTCAACAGATGTTGTTGATGAACCCTTTAATCTGAATGAATAGAACCTTCTGGTTCCATCGCATGCGGAGGTCAACTAACAACCAACCAGCTCCCCGTGGGTCTGAACACGTCATGTTTGGAGTCTTTATGAGACGCACTCGAATTCCATCAACACCAAATGTGACCCGATCTGGCGAAATGAGTCGGAATGCGCAAAATGTCAAAATTGAGATTTTGGTATCAATGGAAAGTACTGGAAATAAGCTTTAAAATGATCCCATTGTCAAAGTCCTACGTTGGATGGTTTTCAAAATATGGCCATTTGAATTGGGGTCTTCCACCCTCTTTTTACGATTCAAAACCGGAGAAAATCGCGTTTGAAGTTTTTTCACCCGACATCCGTCGCGTCGTATCGTTCATCGTTAATTTCGCGGAGCTTCGTGGATTTGTTCTTCCTGGTCGCGTCCCTGGCCACAAACGTTTCGATATCAAGTTGCTGTCCTCTCATTACACCAACACAGCTAGCTAGCAGAGATAGTGACGTTTCCGAGGTGAAGGGAAACCCTCAGAGGTAACGGGACGTTAACGGGGTCACTGCAGCATTTAATACAGCTGGAAAGTTGCGAGTCAACTTTAAGTGTCATTTACGTGCCTTTCCTCAATTATATGTACTATAAAACTTTGGGAGATTGTTTTTGAATGTCATTTCTTTGAAATTAGCTAAAAAAAAAATTGAAAAAAAATTGGTCTTCCACGTTATCTGCCCTTATCTAAAAATAGAACGTTGCGCATTCCGACTCATTTCGCCAGATCGGGTCACATATAATAAATGACGGTCGGTAGACGAGGAGGATGATGGGTTCCCGTCTCCGACAGCAGCCGTGTTCAGCATGTGGAGCAACGAGACGTTGGAGATGAAACTCACTCTGACTCCTCGGTGGCGACGGGACATTTGTACTGAGCTGTGTTGAACAGGCAGATGTCGGCGTGCTGTCGCACTACGGAGACAACACAGGAGCTTCAGAACGTCAATAGCCAATAAACAACCGGCGGTGAGGAGCTTTCACGTACCGGAGATCTTCATCTTCTTCACCGTCTTGTTGGTGTTGTTGGTGACGTGGACGTTCACGCTGATGGGTTCACCGTGATAGTAAATCTGAGAGACAGAGACACTTGATAGAACATCGAACGTTGGGGATGTGCAGAGATGTCAGGATGTATATTTGGACAGCAGACAGGACCTGCCGTTGTTTTATTATCGTACAATAGAAGATGTTAACAGGAGATCCCACCGCACTGCATGATGGGTACAGAACGCTGAGCTGACACTCAACACTCAGCTGAATATCTTTGGACGTTTAATTGAACATACCAACGAAAATATCTGGCAGAAGAATAAAGAATCTAAACATTTGATCATTTGTTGAATTTAATTGTCTGTTCAAAATGTTGAAAGAAATCGAGCCTTCAGGTGATGTTGAATCTTGAAACTCTTCTCACAAAGCATCCAGTTTGTTTATGTCATCACACCATATGATGGCGTCAGACGGCAGGTGACACCATATGATGTCATGTGACAGGGTGACGGCTTGTGACAGAATGTGACGGCATGTGGCGGCTTGTGACAGCGTATGACGCTATCTGACGCTATCTGACGCTATCTGACGCTATCTGACGCTATCTGATGTTATCTGATGTTATCTGACGTCATGTCACATCGTGTGAGGCCACGTGGCGGCAGGTGAGACTATGTGCTGTCCCGTGACATGATTGGATGATGTGGGTGGCCTGTATCACCTCCTTGTCCAGGGACGCCTCCAGATGCAGCGGTTTGTCCGACATCAGGAACTGCCGGGTGGTTTCTGCCGTCGGCTGAGGACCCGGCTTCTCTGGAGCGTACTGGACCTTTCGGATCACCAGACGAACGGAGTTCCTGGAACAGAATCAACACGCCGGTTTGCTGTATTTTCCATTTCATATTCAAACTCTCGTCTGTGACAAAGCTCAAACATTTGTCAACAGTTATTGAACCAAACCGATCAACAAAAGTTGGTTGATTTCTTGTTTATTAAGATCTTGGTAAGATATTAACCAATGACCTCCGAGATGGTTCAGTGAGTGATGGTTCAGCTCCAGTGAGCCAATCATCGCTCAGGACGTGTCCGGATGAGGAATGTTGTAAACAAATAGACGGACAGGCGGCGTTAAATAGCAAACAGACTATAAAATCTGAACTTATTTGCCTGATAACAATGTGGAATCAAATGTGAAAGACTATTTTGAAATGGGTTACTAGTGGGCGACCGGTTCCAAACACGGATCACCTCCATCCACCAGAGCTCGTCAGCTGTCAGTTCAATGAACCCCCCCAGACGGGGGGATGAAGCCCTGCAGCCGTCCTCTCAGGAAGCTGCTAATGCAGAAGTGTTTTCACTTTCATTCATAATTAATAAGTTTCCTGTCTGCCGTCGACTCACTCTTACCTCTTGTGGATCTTCTCTTCGACATTTTCTGCACAAAAAGCTTTGACTTCGAAGTCGACGCCGCAGGCCTGAGGACAGCGACAGCGGCAGGTCACCTCACAACCTTCACACCTTCACACAATCATTGGAATCATTGAACGGTGAAAGAGACTCTTGGTTTACCTTCCCGGTGTCCTCGGGGCCGGGCTGCAGGGTGACGGAGCACGGCAGGTTCACGGGAATCTGGAAACACACAATCAATAACAAACGTCTGATTGGTCGGAGACTCACAAGATGGTCAATCATGAAAATGATCAGAAACAACTGTCGATGATGTTCAGGTTCCAAATCTGCTAATCTAAGAGAACCACCGTCATGTTTACTACTTAGTATTTAGTTACTTTAACATGAATCAGATTCATCTGAGGAACTCATCCTAGTTTATTCCAGTCGATGTTGCGTTCAGGCGTCTCGTACATAAACACGACACAGCGTTTCTGCAAACCTCAGAAACCTTGTCAGTCCATGTATTAGGACAGGAGACAAAATAATCAATCATGAATATTGAGAATGTCCACGCCAGAGGGCCGGTTGGACGCCGGGAGGCCGGTGTTCGAGTTCCGTTAATCCGTCGTTTCACAGCTCATAACGGGATCATTGTTTCCTCTCCAGAAGTTGAATGTTTAAGAGAATCAAAATTGTATTAATTGTTGCTTTTCATAAGGTTGCTGAGCAGGTGCACCTGGTAACCACCCGACAGGTGAAGAGACGACCCGCCGCCGCCGAGCGACCTGGCCTACACCTCATTACCTGGAAGGTGAAGGGGAACGCCTGCTCTCCCAGTTTTTTAATCAGCCGTTCCTGCAAACGAGTCAGGCTCTTCTTCTCTTCAGGTAGCGGAGGAAACGCCTGGACATTCGCAACAAACAAGTCCTTCCGAAACGTCAACCCCAGAACGTCCAAGTCCTCCCGGCCATAACGGAACGCACAGGTGAGAGTCACAAACACTGACGAGGAAGAACAAACAGTCGGTCATGAGCACCTGCGACCGTCTCACCTGACCGGCGAGGACAGAAGACAAGTAGATAAAGTGAATAAAACAACATGGGCACTAGGATGCCTCCCTGAGGGACTCCCATCCAGACTTCATTCATAAAGCTCATTTCATATGTAAAATACAGAACCTGAAGAATAAAAACAGACGGATTCATATTTCTCACCTTTTCTCTCTTTCAGATACTCCGGATCGATCAGGACGACACCGTCTGCAGGACACAAGTCAACAAATAAAATGTCCCCGTCGTGGGATGAATAAAGGTTTATCGTATCTTATCTTAACAGAGAACATTCATGTTTCTTCTTCAAAACTCAAACTTCCACCGATGGGATTCTCAGTGACATCACCAGTGGAATGTGGACACCTGAGTACCTGAAGCCACCAGCAGGGGCAGACCGCTGTTACGTGAACACCTTTGAAATTTTAGCATCATCAAGGATTTGATGTTATTTAACAAAACAACCTTGAAAATGTATAAAACTGATCTCACCAACAGGCTCCACCAGGTCCACGTGGTCCACGAAGTCTCTCTTCCCCAGATAGACGGTGAGCTGAGGGGGGAACACAGCTGTCAGAACAGCCAATCAGTTCAACAGCAAGAGGAACAAGAGAAGCAGGTGAAGACGATGAAGAGGAAGACTCACCTTTCCATTTGGACTGGCTTTCTTAAAAACTCTAAAAAGCAAAGAGAAACAGGTGGATCAGTGAAACGTTCTGCATTGATTGTATATTGATTGGTTATTCATTGGATATTGAAAAATCCTTTGCGGAGATTAACTGAGCAACACACACACAAACAGACGCTAAGGAGACTGATCATCATCATTATCTTCGTCCTCGCCCGCAGTAGCTTCCTGTCTCCGTGTCTCTCTGACGCTGTGACATCATTAACCATCGTCTCTCTTCCTCGCTTCATAATCAGCTGCAGGGCTCCATTATTGTTCAGCTTCCTCCTGACTCAGTTCCACCGGGAAGCGTCAAGACTTGGAGATCTCTCAACTTGCAATTAGCTGCTTGCGTTCGTCTCAGCAATTAAGTCCTATTACAGAGTAACAGGAAGCCGCTCGCCATCGGAACCGGCAACCCCGAACACATAATCATCAGCAAAACACCGGTCACAAAGTCACCGTTCGCTTTCTGAGAGTGTGAAGGTGTGAAGGTGTGAAGGTGTGAAGGTGTGATCTCTCTCTCATGCTAACCGAAGGATGTTGGAGGATGTCGGAAGATGTTGAAGGATGTTGGAGGATGTCGGAAGATGTTGAAGGATGTTGGAGGATGTCGGAAGATGTTGAAGGATGTTGAAGGATGTTGGAAGATGTCAGAGGATGTTGGTGGATGTCGGAAGATGTTGAAGGATGTTGGAGGATGTCGGAAGATGTTGAAGGATTTTGGAGGATGATGGAGGATGTTGGAGGATGTTCAAAGATGTTCGGGGATGTCGGAGGATGTCGCAAGATGTAGGAGGATGTTGGTGGATGTTGGAAGATGTCGCAAGATGTAGGAGGATGTCAGACGACGTGTAAGAAGGTTGGAGGATGACGGAGGATGTTGGAAGATGTTGAAGGATGTTAGAAGGATGTTGGAGGATGTTGGAGGATGTTTGAGGATGTTTGAGGATGTTTGAGAGTTGCTTCCTGTCGTGACAGAAACGTCCTGAGCTGCTCTGAATGTGACTAATGGCACTCGGCTACTTTACATTCTGAGGGCAACACGTAGTTCATTCAGCCTCCAAACGCTCTGCCAGTACTCTCAATAAGGTTCTGTGTTGAACCACATCTCGCAGAACCGAAAGACTACAACAACATTTCAGACCTCTTCATTGGTTCAAACTCAGCGATGAAAGTCAGTCACAAATCAGTCCTGTCTTTCAACACAAACTTGTAAAAAAAAGTAAAGACTGCAAATAAACTGGAGATACATTAACGTGAAATGTTAGCCTGGCTGCTGATGTTGGCGCTGATGTTAGCCTGGCTGCTGATGTTGGCGCTGATGTTAGCGTGGCTGCTGATGTTAGCCTGGCTGCTGATGTTGGCGCTGATGTTAGCCTGGCTGCTGATGTTGGCGCTGATGTTAGCCTGGCTGCTGATGTTAGCCTGGCTGCTGATGTTGGCGCTGATGTTAGCCTGGCTGCTGATGTTAGCCTGGCTGCTGATGTTGGCCTGGCTGCTGTTAGTGTGGCTGCTGATGTTAGCCTGGCTGCTGATGTTGGCGCTGATGTTAGCCTGGCTGCTGATGTTGGCGCTGATGTTAGCCTGGCTGCTGATGTTAGCCTGGCTGCTGATGTTAGCCTGGCTGCCGTTAGTGTGGCTGCTGATGTTAGCCTGGCTGCCGTTAGTGTGGCTGCTGATGTTAGCCTGGCTACTGATGTTAGCCTGGCTGCTGATTTTGGCCTG
>CAAKHC010008738.1:28400-48261 GCA_901007825.1 Macroramphosus scolopax | reverse complement strand
GTATTCATTATATTCATCATTCATATACAGTATTCATTTAGTATTGATTTAGGGAGAGTCATGAAGTGTTGTTGGTGCCAGCCAAGCTCTCATCTAGTGTTTTTCTTCCTCTTGAAAGAGACTTTCTGTTGAGGAAATACTTTAGGCCACAGTTCATGAACCGAAATTAACTGGAATATAGTCTCCTCATGATTCTTTGTCTTATTCAAACGTCATAATATTAATGCAGTCTTTTCCTTTTCCTTTGATTTCAGTGAATATATGAATTAAATCTCAGTCACAGATTTTGAACTTCTTCAAAGGCAGAAAAAAAACAATGAATTCCAGCTGTTGGCAACACATTCGTTGTTATCTGTGTAAATTAAACTATTTAATTAACAACCCACGTATTGACAGGAACTCCCCTTTTTTTTCCAGGAACATTATAAAACTAACTGGAATTATTACCAAGATTTTTACGATCTGAGATAAGGCCAGTAAAGCAGGAATTGTGTACATTCAAGTGTGTGTGTGTGTGTGTGTGTGTGTGTGTTTACAGTTGTCTTGGGGGTATAGTGCAGTTTAGAGAGGTGAACAGGTTTCTCCACGGCTTTCGGTTGTAGACAGTATTTCCAAAGGTGGTGACAGATGGAGCCTTTTTTGGTTGAACTTTCCCTCACAGTAAGACAACCAGTTTATTCTGAAGCAAAAATTATAATTTTCGACCGTGAACTGAAGAGGGGAGAGTTCAAGTGCTGACGGAAATGATCCAGCATCACTGATCTGACCCGGCAGGTGAATCAATAATGGAAATAGTTGTCAGTTTCAGAGCCAGATGAGAGAGAGTGATTTGGGGGTTCATGGCAAACAGACTCGGCTGCAGGTGTGGAGTGACATGCCTCAGGGAGAGAGCGGCACGTCGCTCCTGATGAGCTCTATCAGCTCTGAATGTGAGTGAGAGGCGACGTTGTAAAGAACTTTATAAATGCTCAGCTGACCATTTATCAGTTGCCATCGAGGACATCAATATCCGAGTCCTGTTTGTGTTTTTCTCCAATGACAACGCCTCAGGTTCTATTTAAATATTTGACTTTTGTGTCTGTTAAAGATACTAAAACAGGGTTTCCAGTGGATTGTGTGAATTGGTTTCATTACTCGCCACAGACCGATGCTTCCTGTTTGCTCCACTGTCATTTCTGGTAAAGATTCTTATCAACTCTCAGCTTTATCTGTGCACACCAATCTAACAAGATGTGTCTTACACGTTATCTCACCTTTCTGACAGTGACTCTCTAAGCACCTAAAATAAGACTGAGCAGTAACATATGATAATATATAATAAAAAGCAGCATCAACTACAACTTAAAGAGGCTGCTCACAACAGGAGCTTTGCCTTAATCATGCTCGCTGAATCTCAAAGAGGAGGGAGGAGGAGAGAATTGTTTGGCTTCTGAGATGAAGCACTTGCCTCGCTATCGCACCTAAATGCAGTCGGTTTTAAAATTTCACTTCTAGCCTCCCACTGGTTAAAGTTCTTTTGTGTGTCTTTCCACTTCAGGGGGAACGACTCCCCCACAAGTCAGCAGTATGAATGTCTGCCTGACATTACTAATAGGCTCACAATTCATTGTGAATATTTTTAATGGGACACAATGAGACGTGAACTCTGCTTTCGAGCCGGCAAACAGATTTTAATCACCGAGCTCAAACAGCCTCATATTGTATGGTCAAAGTCTAAAGTGGGTGCGTACCTGTCCAACTGTTTACTTACACCTCCAGCACACCTCCTCCTCCTCTGCAGGAGAAACCCGTCTATCGTCTTTCATGCGGATTAAGGTGTGGCCCTTTGGTTGGACCTCTGTGCTCTCCCCTCCCCCGTTGTCGTTCTGTCCAATCCCTGCCGGCCATGGAATTCACCTGAGAAGATTTGCATTCAGGGCCGATACCGGGCGCTGATTGGCCAGGTGAAAGCCCTCTGCCTCAGGGCGCCCCTACCAATGGCGACACAGCTGCATGACTCATAGGGAGAGGACAAGTTGCTTCACTACACTTCTCCTTTTTCTGTTTCAAACAGTAGCCATTGCATTCTCTCTTTTTTTTCCCCTTCCACTAGTTTTATTTTGTCCCCGTGAGTAGAAGGTGAGGGGCCGGCCAGTGGTCCGCACGTTTAGATCGCCCCTCTTTGTCGGTGCACCTTGGATTATTCCCCGTTTCGCCTTTTGTTGTCTATTTTTGTCTTCGTTTTCATTGGTTTCTGAGACCTACACTTGTTGAGTTGCCTGCTATTATGGACCTTGTCACCGGAGTCCTGTGTCTTTGAGGTGAGTGATGAAGTATTCTCCTCCAACTCACTTGTTTAGATGGTGTCAGTGCAAACAAATGTACTGCTGAGGTGCTTCTTCATGTTTTCTATCAATAAATGTTGCTTAAGGCATAAAGGTATGTGGATATGTGTGTCCTTTAGTGCCTTATAGAAGAAGTTATCATTGTAAAGAGCGGCGGATTGGTAGTTAGGTTTCCATAATCGGCATATTTGGTTCTGTCGTCACATTTCCATTAGCGCACTTGACATATCAGGGTTTGCTTAAGGAAAGTTTCTCAGTAAAAGTGATGTTTTCCCTCAAACTTTGTATTCTCAGTTTATGAAATATCAATCAGGGATACAACAGAACGGCAATCGCGGTGAAATTATTACAGGAATAGTTTATATTGAGCTTTATACTTTAATGCACGTATCAAAGCGGTTTTAATACTTTTGACTTGACAATCGGTCAAGAAGACAAGATTTGAGATTTTAAAAGCTAATGAGACTGATCCATTGCCAATATGTTAGATTGTTGCTTTTCTTTTATGAATTGTTGCCTTATATGGTGTGTTGGAGCGAGGGCGGGAGCAGGGTTTTGCAAGGTTCTCGACCAAGCCCACATGTGTTTTCCATGGTGTAGTAATCAGTAATTGCACATCACATCAGCTTTTCTGCTGCGGCTTTGCTGTTTTAGCTCGCAGTGTTTTTGTGCAAAGAGTCACTCAGGGTGCTTCGTGCCTCAACATCTTCGGTTCATCGGGGCAGAATGTCGCTCGTATTGTTCTGTAGAATTCTGAGGAGATTTGAATTGAGAGGGAAGTCCGAACCACAGCGCCTCGCTTCCTCTTATGTATCTGTAACTACTCTGTGTAAGACCTGTTTCCAAAGTTGCTCAGCACAGCAGAGATAAAAGCACGCTTCCTGTTTTCACCAGAAGTCTTCTGTGCACTCTGTTTACCACGCAAGACATTGTGCACTATATCGTTGAATAAACAGGGGCACAGTTTGAGCAGCATCCAGGTCTCACACACTCTTTTGATCCAATCTGACATCCAGTGCTGCTGCACCGAACTGCACAGCATTGTTTTACTAGAAAACACTGAGCCAGGCTGGGCCTATTTTGATTCCAAGTTTGGTAAGACTGTTTCTGCAGGAAAAAGGCTAAACTTCTAAGCTTGTTTCATAGGTTTGGTATTTAGAATTGATTTTGTAAAGCCTGACGTAACATTTGCAAAATTCGCATTTGGTTGCCAAGAGAAGCAACTGAGAACGGATTACCTGAAGGACACCAAAGACAGTTTAGACCAAATTACTGGATCAATGCACCCTGCAGTGGGAGAAAACTATTATATTTCATCTCTACAGTTGCACCAACACACGGCCCAGTAAGGGAAAAGCTCAGGTGTGTTGAGCAGGTACGAGTTTGCACTGGATCAACTCTTTCATGGCAGACTGTGCCAGTGCTGATTTGGATTGTAAATGAGGCTTGTGCCTCGGAGGGAGAACTCGTACTGCTGTTGCTGTTAAAAGGGTTTTGTGTGTCTCATTCAGAGGACGAGGCCGATGAATAAAGGCGTGGGGAGTCGGGGGGCTGCTGGACAGTAGTGGCAGGTTAGCTCAACCTTCCAATACAAAGTCAACAAGTCTTAGCTTGTAATTAGATCATTAGGTTTGGACAAGATGACGGAGGCGTTGCAAGAGGAGAGCATGACGAGGAGGTGGGGTGGAGTTTGTTACTGCCGTCCCAGCATGCTCAGATTTGTAACACGGGAGAATTTATCCTGTTTCATGTAACAGGAACACGTTTGGAAGAGAATAAACAGTGCTTATGTTCAATACAAAAAAGAGTAAAGTGTCATGAACTTCCTCCTTTTAATGACGTGTCAATTGTCACATTACTCTGGCCTGGTGATTGATATTTTCATGTTGCTTTGTCTTGTGACTTTCACACACTACTTAAATGTCCCTTCATTGAGGGGTGTGCAGAAAACCAGTGGATTCATACTGAAACTGTTAACCAGACATCATAACTTTTAATATCCTGTTGAGATTCGGGTTTTGATAGTTTTGTTTGTTTCATATTTTCCAAGGATTTGCATCACGTTTCCATGTCAGTTTCCGTAGCACTCTCCTCTGAGGTGGATGGAGACCAAAGGGTCAGAGAATTAGGCTTGTGACGGGAAGTCTGAACTCTTGTGATCAGTCAGGAAATCAGGGTGGTTAAAGTTAATGTGTAACATTCTCTGCCCAAACGGATAATGTCAAGGTGTCACTGAGCAAGTCACTTACTGTATCTCCTGGGGCTCCAGACGCAGCTACACACAGCAGTTCAGAGCCTAATGCATGTTCATGTATTTCTGGAGCACTCAGGAAACCCTCCCTTGATAAATAAAGTTTTTAAAAAAAAAAAATCGATTGAGCAACCGCCTCCAAATGTTGCAACTGTCTCATACTCGGAGCATGCTGGGACTGGCAGCACATCGCTCTAAAGTACATGTCGAACCAGAGCTGTGATAATAACATCTGAACAAGGAGCCCAGACTCTGCGAAACTCTCCCTCTCCCCACACAGATTTCATTTCTGTCTACTTTGTGTCATTTTTCGGTGATGATGCTCTTCAGACGCCTCGAGAAGTACAAAGGATGTGACGCAATCGGGGCCCTCTAAGAGATTAAAAAATGTTCCACCACGTTGAACAGTTATCTGAGGTCATTCACACCTCAAATCTCCTGATAAACAAACACATTAAATCTCCTTTAATTCAACCAGATACCGTGAGGGGGATGTGAACTCCTTGAAGGGTCCAGGAGTTGGCAGGTGTATGTGGCTCATAACACACACCAGGCTTCAATAGGTGAAAGACGGAGAAAAACAAAGGAGGGCAAGTAAGAGAGAGGGATGATATGTGGAATATCAGGTCACACCTTTTGATAACACACATTCCTGGTTATGCAACGTACCATGCCGGTCAGGGCGCAGATTAGGTGATAGTAAAAGCTAGAGTCTCCAAACCTGGCTGCAAGCAGGCGTATAACCACTGCAGATTTAGTTTCTGAAGCAGATGTATCAAGCTGGATCAGAAGAAAGGTGGACAGTGAAATTATCAATAAGAAAAGGTTCACATTTTGGCAGATATCATAATATTTGGAGATATTTGAAGTCATCCCAGGAAAATAGACGAAAGTAAACAGTCATGAATAAAAGTATAAATCACATACAATGAAGTACTATATATTCCACTAATGTTAGTGAGATGGTAATTTAGAAAACTTTGCTTGTAATTACTTAGAGTTCATGTAATGATCTTTAAACTGGGCATTAACTATAATACATGTTGGCAGATACGCCCCATCCCCCCATATATTCTCATATACTACCCCCCCGTTACGTAATCATCTCTACACATAGATAAGCTTGACTGCTCTGTTTAGATAAAATGCCTAACTATACTGTATCTCTATTTTATTTATTTCCAATATAGTAAAAAGCTTCAAACTATAATGTGACGTGAACAAAAAACTAATAAGATAAACCGAAATAAATTCAAAACAATTAAAACAATCCTCTCGTGAACTTGTAGATAGTTCATGCATCTTGATCAAATACAAGTTAATTGTCTATATAAGTTGTATTTATGTGGTTGGAGGCAGGTTAGTTTGACGCCAGATAAAATCACGACGGTGGAGCTCATGAAAAAAAAAAGTCCATTCCAGGCTGCTTCAGTTGAGGCACTTCCGTTTGTAGTTGTTTAGCACTTTCGAAAGTACGAAAATATACACGTGTGTCACTGACGACTACAGACTATTAGCACTATACTGTGTAATGCAGCAGCCTTGAAACACACTCACAGTACGTTGTTTTTCTTTCTGATTATACGGGCTCCACCCAGTATGAGGTAACACGGTTTAAAAACAGGCTCCCAACTGTGAGATTCACGTGATGTTAAAACTGACATCCTCAGTGAAAGAGGTTTCTTCCGGTGTCTCTTGCCCGTCTCCCTCTCACTAATTTAGGCTTCATGTTGGCTTTAACGAAGCATCGCTCGGTACAAAGAGACTTTTTGACCCAGGCACAGAGAAATTGATTTCCCACATGGTTTTTCTGAGGCTTTGGTCCCAGACACCCAGCTGCAATGATGTCTGTGTCTGGAAGCCTCGGCAGCAGCTGTCATATGGAAAACTCGCCATGCCCATAATGAACTGAAACCTAACTGATCTGCTGAACCTTCTCTCCAGAGGAAAGGTCTCAGATATGGAGGCCAGAGCTTATTCCTTAGTTCATTTCAGTTTTTTACATGAAAACACATTTTCCCTGATGCTTTGCTCTCATGTTGTTCAAATGCCACTTGTGTTTCTGTCACCACTTTGTTGCCTGTGTTTGTGAAATACTCAGAAATAAAGTGACTGCGGCGGCGGCTGAGGCATTCGACGTACACCGAGTCAAGCCACATGTACAAGCATCATGGCGCCTTTTTCTTTGAACATTTTTTGAAGTTGTGGCTTGTGTGGGGGAAGTGATGTGAGCAGAAACAAGGCGCCTAGCAACAAGTTTGACGGCTGATCACCACAGATGGATACATAGATAGGTAGATAGTCAGAGTGACAGCAGTTCAGTTCACAAGCAGAAGCGGTTTGTGTGTTTGCTTGCCGGGTTCGGTCGTCGACGTGTCCTTGCACACTTGCTGAGCTGAGCTGAACGAGGCCCACCTGCTCTTTCCCTCTTTCCCTCTTGTACCACAGGCCCTCTCGGAGCCCTCTCCCTCCTATTGTTCCTAAGCAACAGCCACTCCTTGTTTACCTTTTCGTTTTTGCATAGTGATTCTCATCAGAACAAGACCCCTGCCCCATGGGAGAGTGACTGTCAGGCCTCTTTATTCAAAGCAGTGTCGAGGCAAAGGCTCCCGTGTACACAAGCCTGTCATTAATGTAGCCGTATCCCTGAACAAGTAATACCCCTTTTTAATAAACTGAGCCACTTATCTTCTTCTGCTATACACATATATTTAGGTTAGACAATAACACCAAGTAAACATCTTGTTATATCAGAAGATTAACATTGTGAGTCTCTGTAACCAGGTCGTTTATTGTCCTCATCTCCTGCACCCATGCTGCACCCTCCCAATCACCTGACTGTCATAAGCCAGTGTACTTCATAAAGCCTCCTCAAATATTGACCCTGCCCGGCAGACGCAAACACTTCTCCGAAGAAGTGTAATGAACATTTGACTGATGTTTGAGTCCGCTGGATATGAATGTAATACGCTTGTATCTGTAGAGCTCAACCTGAGCAGGAGCAGTGCGGTTCACACACAGAAAGCATGTCGATATGAGGGAGATCATGCGACTGAAGCGATGTTGTAATAGCTAAAGCACGCAGGCATAAAGACTTAATGACTTGTCATTTTGGGCGTGTTGGTTCAGTCGCATAGCTAAACAGTTCTTTCTTTCCCTTTCCTTGTGCAAAGTATGTGCTTGACATCTTGAAATGCAATGACTCTGCACTTCTGTCCTAATGTGCAGGAGTAGGGCACACGTTTACAGGCTTCAAGATTGGATAGAAACATTGGCCGGTGATACCTGATACCACGCTGACCCAGTATCCAATTGTGTGAAATCAGATAAGCTCTCTTGAAGGGGCTAAGCTGTCTCAGCGTGAGTGGTCCTATCTGTGAGGCTTTACAGGGGCTTAGATGGGAAGAGCTGATTTAAGCGTTATTAGCTGTTGAACCGAAGCTTGATCTGTAGAAATCTTAAAAAACAGCTTTGCTCGAGCAGCAAATTAGGAGGCTTCGCTGTGTTTTAACCTTTCAGACAGAGGGATTCTTGATTAATCTGCCATTATGTGCTACACCGCAGTATGAGGATGAATGTATATGCATTTAAAGGTAACAGTTTTAAGATTCAACCCTCCAAACCAGCATATTATTCTAAGAAAGTTGGGGTGTCCACCTGTATTGTAAGAAACAAGGACATGCTAACTTCTATAGCAGCTGCGGTGCTAACATTGATTTACATTCCAACCCTCACCGGTCAGAATCTTCTGTTAGTGACTAGAAGAAAGATTTTCGAATTGTACCTTTAAAGGAAAATATTGAAATGTGTTGTTGAGGCGACAGATGCAACTCGTGCCTCCATGTTTAATACAATTGTGCAGTCAAGGGACGGAAAAAACAGCTAGTTTGGCTGTCGAAAGTAAAAACAAATCAAGGTGCTTTTAGTTGACTCTGTTTTGCTCCAGTATCACATTGAATAACTATTTCTTGACCCCGAATTTTTTCCGACGAGAAAGAGACGTAGGAGAACAGATTGGGTTGAATGTATTCCGTCTGGAGGCATGTTGTCTGTTACAGATTGCTGCATGCCTGACTATGGGTGGACACATCAGCCCGCGTGTGTCCAGACCTGTTTGGTATGCAGCCTCCTCTGCAGCAGTCGGGTACCCTGTTCTCAGCCTTGACTCAGAGTCGGAGCCCTGAGATTTCGGTGCGCCGTAGGAACACGTCACCCTGCTTCCTGCGCTGCAAGGCTGGTGTGGAAAGTATGTAGTCAGCGTTCGTACGGCTTAGAATTTGTATGGTGGTTTATAGTGTGAGAATGAGTCAGAAACCCTCACCTTGTTTTTATTAAAGGTTGGTGGAGAACATGAGGCTGGTATTCCGAGTATGATATCCTCTCTCGCTGCTGTGTACCTGTGCTCTGACATGTTGGTATGAATGTCAAAACATCACCTGTTGGTGCCTGAATACGCTCTTCCAATGCAAGTACAGTTTGCCGCACAGCAACACTGCCGATATCATCTGAAACTATGATGTATTTTCATGATTTTACGCTCCAGATTGCCGTACATGTCTAATGAAAGATTGTGTGAATGTGCGGCTTGCATGCTGTATAAATAGAAGGGAATTTAGCTTTTCCAGTCTAGTCATGCATCACATTGCTCCCACACAGCAGCCAAAACAACAGCAGAGTCATTTGAAATATGTTTGCAAGAAAGGAAAGGAGGGCGTTGTGAGGCAACTGACACACACGTACAGACTTGCATGTTATTTAACCTTTTGTTTTTTTCGCCTGAAATCATTCTGATTTTTAGAAATTAAGATAATGAAATAGTTGCGCAGGGATTTAGGGACCGACGCTACTTTCTACTTGCTGTTACGTTGATGCTGTTGGCGCGGACGTGATTTAAAATCTCCGGAACTTAACTAAACGGTGTGTTTTCTACGTCCTTGAGCCGGATGTGTAGAGGAAGTTCAGTGTGGACATGGTCATGGTGTGTTATGTAAAGTAAAGTGGTTCAAACTGATGTCTTACCAGGCATTAACACCCCCCTCAAGATTCTGCAACATCTGTCTGGTGAACAGTGCCAAGGTCTTAATGAGAATGTACAATCAACAATGAATGCTCCAAATGTATTCACATATTGCTCTCCATGTTTATGATACTATACTACTAAGATAGAATACTTATATAATAAGTACCAACTGCAACTGCATCCTGCAAAGAGCAAAACCTGAAAGAATGCTGATGTGCAATGTCAGTAAATAGTTTGGTTTCCGCAGGGATTTTGTGTCTTTGCATGGAGAAGTGTAACTATATTTTGGGAGATCCAGATAAAGTGTCGTCGTGTATTCCTGTTCAAGTCGGTGTGACGACCTTGGACGGACCGGCGGAGCTGGAAAACAATCAATACATGAAATCCAGAGGTGGACAGGGTTGGGTTTCCAAACATTTCTACCCTTTCTTGTTTTATTGTGCAGAGAACATCCACACAGCAATGCTCTCTTCTCTAAATATGACAATGTTTGGATTAAGTGAGTTTCTTACAGAGTATTCCAGTCATATTCTTGTTGACGTGCCAGTCTGAGTGTCTCTCAGAGTGATTATCGTGACCGTATTCAGGCTGAAGATAATGAAAAATTGTTTTAATCAGGTTATATTCACAACATCAAAGGCGTTGTAAAACGAAAAACTACTTTCCTCGTGCACAGAAGAGCAGCTCAGACGGAGCGAGTCGACTGTAATGTTTGAGGGGGCAGATGTCTTTTTCTAAAACTGCAATTTCCTGTCGTGTTTTCACAACTTCAATATTCCTTCCTACTTTTGATACGTGGCCCTTCGCCTCATAGTAAACGAGGCTGTTGGGGGCTGAGCTTTGACGAATGAGTCAATTAAAGTTAAAAGATGCTTCTGAGTGTGAAAACCTTGTTTGGGGTGAATGAAACACCTGGCGAGACAGAAGTAAAACAGTCACGAGGATAAATAACGACTCTTGTTTGGTTTTTATTTATTCGATTCAGATGCGTCTGTGTACATTTTCAGGCTTATCATTCACTGGCATTAACCAGGAGCAGCTGTTAATCCAGCAGATGGAATCCTCCACGATGTTAATGAATGGCTCGTATGTGCTTTTAGGGCAGTTTTCTGTCTCATGAAACGTTTTGCGGGGAGCTGTAGCTGCACACAAAGCCGATGTGTCGTGTTCTGACCTATAAATGAACACTGTGCTACAGGAACTGTGTTTCTTCTGAGAATTAGATGTGTGTGTGTGTGTGTGTGTGAGGGAGGGTGGGGGGTTAGTTACGCTGTCTGTGCTTAAGCGCTTTGTGTCATCGATGTGTCTGCAAACGGCAGCTGTGGCTGTGACAGCCCATAATGTCATCCCTCACACATGATTTAGCTCATGAGTAGCAGGCTCGAGAATGTCAGAAGGTGAGAGGACGTCAAACCGTCTCATTTGCGGATGATATTTTAGAAATCCATTAGCGTTCTGCCCTTTTAAGATATTACTAGATATCTTACGGGTCTTGACAAATCAACTCCTGCTTGCACTCGGAATATCGGAGATGAACTTATAAGTGCTAAACATTTTTCCTCAGTGAGTGTATTCACTGAAATGTGGCCCACTCGTCCGTCACGGCGTCTCACCCGGTTATTATCCGAGTAACAAACATTTTTATTCACGTATGTAACTGCTACCTGTGTCACAAGAGGCACATCTACGAAAGTAATGTCATGTTGCTTTAGAAGGAAGGAGGGGGAGTTGAGAACTTTCCGCTCTTTCTGCACAGAGAGAGAAATTGTGTTGAGTGTGGTTTAACAGACAGGAAGCAGCAGGAACCCACTGCTCACTGATGCTGTTCCTGTGAGTGCAGAATTCACAGGTCAGTTTTTTTTTTGGTGTTTTTTTCTACCCATTTCTTAAATATGTCACTGCTATTTTCTTGCTATCTTCATTTCTGTTGTCGAGGCCCCTGGAGTCCAGTATGTTGAGCTATGATGAAGGGCATGTTAGAATACATATAGGACAGAGCCCTTAAAATGTTTGGATGAAAACTTAACCATCAACAACAGATCTGGTGTCTGGGGACCTTGCTTACTGAAATTCCACCCCTGTTCTTCTGTCCATATTGCGCAACAAACGCTCGTGTCTCATCCTGGACGAAAATGGCAAAAGCCCATCGGTTTGTTAGTTAGCACAAACAGCTGTTGTCACAGAAATGGGTTGGATCCTTCTCTCCCAGGGCCTCGAGCCCGAGTGGAAAAGTACAAGGTTCGCAGGAGATGAGATTAAATTCCATTCTCCCTCTGAGAGCTCAAGTTGAAATTTTTCCTTTGAATCTTCATTTGGCCCTGGCACAGCGGAGCAGATATGCCTCCAATGGCAAGACAGACGCAGACGGCGCTGGCTCGGACGTTGTATCCTCTCGTCTTCGTTTCTGGTGCCCTGCTTTCTGTAGCTGCCTGCTATTAGCCGGCAGACTGACTCTTTTTTTTTCAAATGCTCCAATTGAATGGCCACGAGCGTGGCTCGGCCTCGAGGCTGCACTGACAGCAGTCATTTCTCAGCTCAATAAAGTCGAGTGGGAAACATGGAGCGACATGCTGTGCAAGGTGGATGGAGGTGAACTGTCTGCACAGAAAACATAAGACTTTATGTTGCTCTCATTGTGTTTTCCACAGAGTAGGATGCACCTCTGTGTTAATATCATGTCACATTTCCCTCCCATTTTCTTGTTTTTGTTGCAGATAAACTTGAACACAAGTTGCCTGTGATTACTTTGTGTTTCCTTTACTGAACCGAGCTGTGCTTTAGTGCATCCCCGACAATTTCAGCAGTTTTCCTTGGCACTCACGAGGGCTATTGTTGCGGTTTATGGCTTGTGTATGAGAGATGTCCAAAAGGAAACTTCTGTCTAGAAATGATCCTCTGATGCCCACATTGGCTATCACAGGGCCCCAGGAATGAGCTACAAACCTCATATCACTGAGTCATTTCCTCTACAGGAACCGAGCAGATCCTGCAAAAACAGCATCTGTGCTGACAACCGTTCAATAACACGGTGGTGGTGAGCCCACATACTTTCTGCCATCCTTCAGGTTTTGCTACACAGCTGAACTGAGAAGAGGAAGCCTCCTACAGGATTTATTTTAAGTTTACTGTGTTGGTAGGGATGACAGGCAGAATCCCTGCCTGTGCGCCTCTGGAGAATTTAGAATCCTAATTTACATGCATTTCCGTTTCCGCCATCTGCATCTTCTTTATTCGTGTGAAAAGAGAAAAAAAGATTTCAAACCCCAGGAATACCATTTGCTGTGGGACCCGCCATCCCTCCGCTGCATCACAACCACCTCGCCGCCCCAGCTGAACAATCATGTCACCCTTGAAAATCAGCATTTTTTTTTCGTAACCTGAGCTGAAAATAGCTGATAAGTAAAGTTTGCTCTGGTCCTTTTCTTGCATCTCACAATGTTTGCGCTCACCACATGCAGGGTGAGTCATTACATAGTCATTCAATTGGCTTAAATTGCCTCCTTTCATGGTCAACAATGAGCTCAGCTGAAGAGACTGAAGCGGGGGAAGTGGGGCCTTCTGGGAATGCTCCATTTGTTCATGAATCCTGACTCTAATTGGTTGTTATTGCGACTGGCAGCCACCCTGCTGTAGGGGTGGAGTAGGCCAGTGTTTGCTTCGTACTCCTCCTCTGTCTCCTGCACACCAGGCTGCCATATATAATAGACAGCCATGACCGCCAGAGGAGAGGAGACTGATCACATCACCATCGTCACGTGACATACTACCAGCTGTGTAGGGCATGCACGGCCCCGAAAACATCCACAGATGTTGGATCAAAGTAAAAACGCAGGTAAAAGATCCACCGGCTGCACGAAGAGGTCCCAGCAAATTTAATTTAACAGCGCAACGTTACGCTCCAACAGATAGAAACAACCTCCTCTTATGACTGCTACATTTGGGCGGCCTGCTGTTTCAGTCCGTTAGACGGTAATGATGCTCCGTTAATTTAAATCTGCTGCGAGTGTTTGGATCTTTTATCTGAATTTTACAATACCAGCAGCTGACCGTGTTTTTGTTTATTTATATGGCTGCAGCTGATGATTATTTTCGGTATTAACGCAGTCATTCAGTTGACTTAAATTGCCTCCTTTCATGGTCAACAATGAGCTCAGCCAAAGAGACGGAGGCGGGGGGGAGAGGGCTGCTCCGGGAATTAAACAAGGCGATTGTCTGAAATTAAATTGGAAACTAATTTGATAACCAAAAAAGAAGAGTTGTTGTTTTAGAGCAGGACGGCTGTAAATGTAATGTTTCTTTTCGGTCTTGTGTGATATTAAATGGAATAGATTTGGATTTGATCTTAAAAAACATGCAGCTTTAATGATTCATCGGCTTTGGCCTCATCATCATCACCTTTAGTTGCAGCTGTGATATACAGATGTGTCAGACAATAACAGCAGGTCCCATGTAGACTACTCACTGCTTGGAGAAGTTGTTTAAAGTTGCTGCAATCAACATTTCTACAAGTGTGTCACTGCTCTGCATCTGCACTGTTTGGTTTCAGTCTCAGGCCTTTTGTCGACTGCTGCATCGACCAACTTCAGCACCAACCAAGCGAGCAGGTGAACACAGGGATTATAATATTCTTCTCAGTTGTTGATGGAGACCAAAACAAAACTTATATGTGGCCAGAAACTCCAAATGACTTTCTTGTCTACTGATTTATTTGTCATGCCTTCATGTAGTGTTTAACAGCTGAGGGTTTTTTAAGAATTAAAACATGTGTTTGGTGTAATTCAACCCTCCTGTCAAAGTTCCACATGTTTTCTGGGTCACCAGGATGCCCTGCTCGCTAACAACACTAAAATACTCCGTCAAAGCAGGCCCCACCCAGGCCCAGTCACATGAAGAATATTTGCTCTGCATTGACATACATCCCAGCAAACCCCTCCCTTCTCTGTTCTCCTCCTCTTCTCCTCTTCGTGACGTACTGAGTGCAGTTACAACCCTTCCCCTTTGCTGGGACAAGGCAGCTGTTGTCATGTGCCGGGGATAATGTGCAAGCTGCGTCTGACTAATGGCTGGCTCTCTTGTATCCCTGTCTGCTGTTAGCACCATGCCAACTGGGCCATCCAGATCAATGAAGCCCCGACAGGAGGGATATAGAAAGCACACGCACATGCACTCTTACACAGTCGGATACATTGTAGGTACGAAGGCGGCCGACAGCGCGCACACAAAGACACATACTTCAATCATACAGCCGATTGGCCGGTATTGAAAAACGGATAAAACAAAGGCTGTTTACTTGAACCTTCCATCGATCCAATAAGACTGTTTCCTGCCATCCGTCAAACATGTCAATATCTGCATGTTGATGATTTGCTCGACCACAGAACTGCTTGTGGACTAAGGATGGATAAGATTGTATTGTACCGAGGCCGTTATCATTTCCGTGGATCAGTCTTTCCCACATCGACTCGTTCATTTCGCTGCGTGGAAAAAAAAAAGGGTGGTCCTGCCGAAGGTTTCCATCTTCGAGAGAATATCTGTTTTCATTCAGGTTTTCTTTGTCAAAGGGCTGCTAAGCCTGCACGGCGCTTTAGTTACGACATCAGATGTTTACACTCTCCAACAGATGTGGTGTTTAGTAGGGAAGAGGTGGCGCTCGCTGTGCAGTGTGTCAAATTCGTGACGCCCACTTGGAATTGGCATTTAAGAGACATCAGAACGAGCGCCGTCGATGTCTCTCTTTGTGGGATGAAGTCACGCACTGAGGCGTTTCTTTATCCCCGACCACGACATCCTTTTCAGTTTAGATGCATGAGTTTGACATCATTGTTTTATAATGCTGTCAGACATCAATAAAAGGAAGTGGAAATGTACGGATAGCCGGGATGGTTTGGGATTATTTATAAACCTGTTCTCAACTGGATCCGGTTCTCGGTTCCCGCCCCCGCTGTTGACTCATGAGCTGAAGCATCCTAGTTAACAGCTTCATACATGTTCATAACTGTAACATAACGGTGGTCAGTTGAAATGAGGAACACATATTCCTTTGTAGAAAATCATTATGTTGTTTTGGTGTCATGTCCCCTCTCGGCCCTGGAGGAGGAGCAGCAGGGCTGGACGGTTTCAGAGCGATCCCGTATGATACAGACGGCTGCCCGTCCCCCCCCTCCCGACGTGAAGTCACAGAGGGTAGTTGAGGGCATCTGGTGTAAAGATGTGTATGTGTGGTCCGTGAGTAACGACAAAAGAAACGAGTCACTAAGCAAGTAAACACATCCACAGTCTTTCTTTTCTTCATTGTTTCTAAGGACATCTTCCTCCGTTTGAGGGCCTCAGATATTACATTCCCTTTTCTCTGCGTGGGTCTGGTAATGACTTGTCACACTCCCTAGCAAACATGCCAAAAAGATCAGGTCGCTGAAGGTCTCCAGACAGATGGCGGCGGCGTCCAGCTCTGGCAGAGGTGAGCCTGGAGGCTGCCCGGCACAGACAGCGAGAGAGAGACGGCCTGGAAGGAAACACTAGCCGTCCCTCCATTATCTTCACTACCTCACTGAAACCTCTCAGACTCTCGCCCTGTGATTCTATTTTGTTAAGATGCTTTGCTGGGAGATAAACTCAATCACATACTGTGATGATGATACATATTTTGTCTGTCCCCTGCACTCCACTAGACTAACTAGGATTCAGTGTTTCTCTATCACCCCCCCCTCTCATGTGACACCACCTTCAAAATACAATCGGGGCTGCGACTCTGCCAGTCACAAAGGTATTTTCAAAGCAAATACACTCCACCCAGCAGCAGAGGGACAAGCAGGGATGATGTGTGTGTGTGTGTGTGTGTGTGTGTGTGTGTGTGTGTGTGTGTGTGTGTGTGTGTGTGTGTGTGTAGGGTTACTAAACATTGCCATCTCTGACCTCCATTGCTGCCAGCTTTTTGGTGGGAAAGAAGGGGTGGGGGGGGGGGGGGGTTGGAAGGCCCTGGGGTCCATTTATTCTTCAACCAAACATTAGCCCCTCCTGTCCTTCGGCCCTGGAACCTGCCTTTGTGTATCGGGTTGTTGGGACACACCTCAATAACACACACACACATACACACACACACATGCACCCTTCCTTCCCCCACCGCCTGTGATCCCAGTAACTCCCTAAGGGTGAGCACAGAGGGGCTTCCAGGGCCTCATCAGACGTTTGATCTCCCGCTTGTGTGTTGCTGTGTAGTGGGAGGCTTCATTGCATCTTCCTCCGCCCAATTGCCTCATATGATCATAAAATCAGCCCCCTGAGCTCGGTGATCTTGTGCGGTTTGCTGATTAGTGTCTCATCCTGGGGACAGATGCAGTTTTGCAACGAGAGGTGTTTAGAGATTAAATCAGAGTTAACCGTGCAACAAGCTCCTCACTACACGCCGCTTTGCTGTTGCGCTGCTGTAGATGATCATCTTGAAGTTAATCATGAATTTGATTTGGGAGACACTGTTAAAGTAAAAGGAACAAATTACAAATTACTTTTTTGGGTACGTCACGACCTTCTGTGTTTATTCAAGGAGAAATAAGTCAGTTATCTGAATTCTTTGTACGTGGCTTTGAACTAAACCACAGTTCTGAAACTCTGCAGGTCTGATGTTGTGTGGATGGTGCTCATCATAGCTATGCATCCAAACCTCATGTTAAGCTCCTGCACGAGGGCTCCTCTCTGCACTATGGAGGCACCTCACTCTATCTTGTCTCGCAGGGCAACTAACCTGATCTAATACTCCTCCTGACATCGGCTTCTGTGTCTGACAGGTGTAGATGCTCCAGGCGCAGCGGGACCCAGCCTCCGTGTCAGAGAGGGACGAGGCTGCTTCCACTGGGGCCACACCGACCCTCTGAAACTCTGCTCGGGGTCTCTATCTCTCTGTCGCCATCGCACCGGACGACAGCAAAGCCATTTTGTTGAGGTGAAACTCAGCTGCAGCCTCTGTTGGTGGCTCCGTCTGGGCGGAAAAAGGAGCCGGAGTCGTCTCTGGGATATTTAAGCTGCTCCCTGCCTTCTGAACTCCGCTGCCATGACGACTGCAGTGCAACCCAGTGAACTGGTGTTTGAATTCGCCAGTAACGGGATGGACGAGATCAATCAGGTACGTATCACCCGAGAGAAATTACAACTTCAATTCTGTTAACCTGATTTGTCGTTGCCGTGCGGCACTAGTCTGCATTTTTAGTTAATCCGCGCTGACCTTTGAGCCGGTGTTGACCATCCATCTTTTTAAACAGACAGTGCTGATGATGAAGACTTTTTATAGCAGGGCGGGCAGAACTTGTGTAAACAGGGAGCTTGTGATCTTTAACTCTGACAACATGTTGGAGGAGCAGGGAGGCGGATGAGAAGACGGAGCAGAGATGAGGTCTTGAAGAGATATGTGGGTCGGTGGGAGCACGGAGACGGAAAGTTAGAAAAACCTGCAGGGAGGTTAGAGTGCATGGGAGTGAACGGGCGGGGGCCCGGCCATGAATGTGTTTAAGGCACAAAGGTTACTGTGTGTGAATATACTGTGTGAACCTACCTATGTGTCTTTCCATTGCTCGGTCAGGTTTGCAGTTATCTCATCCCCACACCCATGTCTGAATCCTGCGGAGCAGGCTTGATTGTAAGTGAGGATGTGTGTGTGTGTTCATGTTTACTGGTATCTGTATGTGTGTGCGTATCTAGAATGACAAGTTGTCACTGGATCCCTGAATAGCATTTGTTCAGGCCTAACCTGACAGACCAGTTACAAGGTTGCTTGGAGTGGATGGGATAACTCCTCTAAAAGGTCTTGCATTGTTCCTCTGCTTCATTTTCGTTGCTCGCTGCACCCACTCAGCTTGTTATTCAAGCATCATGCCCCTATTTACCATGTCCTGGAAATACCCTCAAAAACTGAGAAACACTCTAACCTGCTAGTGCGGCGGCCATTTATTTTCTGCCTGGCTTTATTATTTTGGCCTCAATAAAGCTGTTGGAGCTCGGTGAAATCATAGTTCAGGTTCTGTAATGATTAGCTTCGCTGTAATGTGTTTTATAAGTCAGTAAGTAGCTGCATCAGGTGTATCATATAGTGGTGATCCAATACCGGGGAGCCATTAACACTCACTCTCGTATTTAGAATAGAAATAAAAGCTTCTTAAAGGAATGTTCTGTGTAAAACACGTATTTTATACTGACAGTCACACTACTGCTGCGCTGTAATAGTCGGATTATGAGGATGTTGAAAATGTACATGAAGTCTGAAACAATGGGTAGGTAAAGCAGAACAGAGTGAGCTGTGATGGGAACAGCTTTCTCACATGCTGCTGCATTCACAGGCAGAATGGGGAACTCAGAAATGCAAATCGGCCTGATTGTTATCAGCCCTGCTTCTCCACTAGAACCTCTGTTCGATCAACGGAGCGAAGGGGGCAGTTAAAACCTTTACGATGCTCAATATAATTTGTCAGACTGTGTTACAGAGGTGGTGATGGTGGTGGTGGTGGGGGGGGACGTGACATCTCACAGTTGAACACACTTTGAACAACAGTTTATCTCTTTCTTTATTATCATCCTGCACATTGCAACACTCTCTTGCATCAAGTCAACACTTGAGAAGAAAACAACCCGGACGTGTTTCCCGCTGAAACAGAATCGTGTTAACATCAAAACAACAGCGGAGACAGCAACTTCAGACGTCTTGCGCTCTGTCAGCAAACAGCGGGTGTTTCGGCATTTGACGGGAGGGGGGTAAGAGGTGCAGCCGTTTCGGGAGCTCGGCGGACCAACAGTCAGAATGTCTTTGTCTGCACACACGCGCTCTTAACTCTTTCTCAAGGACAGCAGGCATCAGTAAGCCCAGACGAGATTTGTTGGCCTAACCGTCTTTACCATCTGATAGTACGTCTAGCAAGACTCCGTTCAATGGGAAACATCCAGTGTATGCCAGTGAGACATTGATACCATTTGTAGTCAAAGCAAATCTCAGGGTTCTTATTAGCCTCTAGGTTGTTGTTGATCTTCTAAGCTCTGATAAATGTCTTCAAAACTACAGTTTGATGCCAAAGAATGAAAAACAAACCGTAGGTAGTTACTGCTGGTGCTGGGTAGGGAGCGGAACCGTTTAACAATGAGTCCAAATAATGTGCTGTTCTTTTAGTCTGCTAGTTAAAGGATAGCTCAAGTGGGCTTGTAGCCACAGACTCCACGCCCCCCCCCCCCCCCCCCCCCCCCCCCCCCCCCCCCCCCCCCCCCCCCCCCCCCTCCCCCCCCCCACCCCCA